>CAIGRB010009440.1:76279-106059 GCA_903798255.1 Fraxinus quadrangulata
CAAACGATTTAGCCTATATTGTCCAATTTTCAATTTTTTTCATATTCCTTATTTTTATTCTCATTTTGAATCATATTTGATCTATTCTCCCTTAAAATATTTGAACAACACATTATATATAAGATGATCTGCTACTTGGATATTCTCATGGAATGTTTCTTTACAAGGCTCAGGTTAAATGATAGTTTATATCGACAGATTATTACCTTGAATCTTCGTTTTGATAATATTTTCACGAGAACAACAATATTGGTATACTTGTGAGCTTATTTACTAGAGTTTTAAGAATGATGTCAGTATTATTTTTGAATAATAAATCATAAGGTGGTAACCAAGTAGATACCGTACTTGTGTATTTGTCGAATGTTGTGAAAGGTGGAGAAACTTTTTTTTTTTTTTTTTTTGAATTGTATAGGCTAGAGGGTGACGACTGGTCTGGTTGTGCTAAAAATGGTTTAACATTGTTTTCTTTTGATGTTTGGACCTTATATTGCTTTCTTCTGTTTCTTGTTATTTCCGTTAGAGTCGGTATAGAACTGAAGATATCGTAAATAGAAACATTATGATGTAGGACAATTGGCGTTAGAGTTCGAAGAAGAGTTAGACCGACACTTGGCAAAACGAGCTGTCTCGAAGAAACGGTCATAACTTCTTGCACCGGTGTCGGAATGACTATTATAATATGTTTTCGGAAACGTCTCACAGCGCTCTACAACGTCCGAACCGGGGTTTCCTGGTTGACGTCGTTTTCAGCTTCAAATTCGCAGTTTAAGGCAGCATACCGAGCATTTAAGTTTTCGCATTTTAATTAAGTGAATGTCTATTTTGATCTTTTGCTTAAATTAGGGTTTTCGAAAACTATTTAAAGGCTCCCTATTTTCTTGAATAATACAATTCCCTTTTTTTTGAGAATATTTTCGTGAGAACTATAATTTTCTTTACCAGCGTAATCCCTAGAACTTCCGTTCTACGTCACATTAAAGTGGGATCTTTTGCTTTTCTGATATTATGAATGATGATTTTCTTGTTTCTTTTTGCTTCTCTTGACTGTGAAACCGAGGAAAGGCAATGGCTTCTTCTTTTTCATTCTCCATCCTGATGCAAGTACTGATCCTTCGAGCTTACAAGTTAGAAGGTGAGAAATGGTTACACTTCAGCACGTTTGATATACCATCAAACAGTTCAAGTAGCAATTGATTGACAAGGATCCACTGTCTCGCGTGGGCTCTTCACGATGAATGTGAAAGAAATCCTCAATACATGGTAGGATCTGAAGATGATTTTGGTTCTTGTAGGAAGAGCTGCAAGGTGTGTTCATCATGATAACATTTCTCTGCCATTTAAATCTTCCTTCGATAGCAAAAAATTTCGAGCTGTTGTTTTGTATAAACGAAAGGCAGTAATTTTACGCTATTCTAGTGCAACTATTACTACAACATTTTCAGTCTTGTAACAAAGGATCATCTGTAATCTAATATCACATCTATTGTTTTTGATGTCATATCAAATGATTTTCTTCGTCCATGATAAAATCTTGCAATTATTGTTAATTCAGAGCCAAATTACATGATGCAATTCGTGCTCAATCGTTAAATGTCTCTCCTTCAAACGCACTTGATGCCGTGAAATTGCATCACCATTGAATTGGCTACAGGACTTTAATTCCTTAGAAAGCAGGTAAGTTGAATGCCACAGAACCATTGGTAGCAGGTATTTTTTCTTCTTCCATCGCCCCACTTGTATTTTGGGTCCATTGTGTAGTGTGATTTTGAACTATTGCACCGGTTTTTCGTGCTGTAGATGGTCTCTAGCAGCGAAGCGTTTACCTGGGAGAACTGACAACAATGTGAAGAATTACTGGAACACTTGAACTGAAGAAAAAACTAATGAAAATGAGAATAGATCCAGTAACTCATATGCCCTTTTCTCAAGATTATCGCTGAATATGAAATGGTCAGTGGCCTCCCAAGCACTGGTAACAAAAACACTTACTGTTCTTTAGACAATGCAGAAACATATTTCTCGAAGAACTTTCACATGCAAAGAAGTCGATACACAGAAATTTCACTATCATTTCTCGAGAAACCATCAATGGAACGCTATGGCTCAGTTCAAAGGCATGAATCAAGAAAATTGTTCCTCTTCTACTTCATCAGCATGTTCAAGTAGCTTCGTCTCTCCACTGTCTTACTCATGTGAACGGTCTCAGATCCAAATCGCACCATCTTCTCCATCTGAATGCAACGAATATATTCTGGGAGATCCCTTTTCCTTGATGGACACAGATCAAATGTCAGAATGTAGAACCCCGGGTATATTCTTATCGAGTGATGATTCTGATTCAGGGCTAAAAGTGGCCTGCTGGAGAATGAAAAAATTACCGAACTTCCCGCTGCTGCTAATTCTTCTGTGGATGGTATCTTGGGTCACAACCAAATGCGACAGGATTTTCCTAACATTTTGGAATGCTATGATGATTACTGATTTTCTGAAAGTACTAGATTTTTGTTACAAGGGTTTGCAGAATAATTGACAGATAGTTTAGCTGCAAGGATAATAATTCCTGCAATATTTCAGAATACTAAATGTTTTGATAGTATGGATCCCCAAAAATGGTACAGTCAAAGAAGGTACAAATTCTTGTAACCATTACAATGTATAATTTGAGGCAACTTGATATATTTCTATTTCAATAGAGCTGTACACTCGATTCAACCATTCTGTACAGCTGAAAAACAGGATTATGTTAGAAAGTGCCCGTGGGTAATACAAGATATACTTTCAGATGTATATAGAAAGTACGTAGCGGTCTTTTTTTTTCCCCTTTTCTTTTACTTAGAAACCGAGTTGGCAATATTTAGCGAAGTCAATTTCTGTCAATCTTAAGCAACAAATCATATGCTCCGGCAGATCTTCTGTCTTGTTTCCCTGCATCACGTTACACCAAAACATGTAAAATTCGCAAGTTTTTATGTGAACATTATGTTTGATTAGGGCTCAAATAGCTACCTGAATTGTCAGACCAAAATCGAATACACAATGTTTAATTCTGTCTTGAAATGCTTCAAAACCTTTTCGAGCAATGTAACTAAACCTGTGGATATCCAAATCAATCTCGAAGTAGTTTCCTCCCTGCACAGATTTTAATGGACTAAGTAAGTCGAAATGTTGAAAAAGAATTCTACTGTAAGCAATACAAGATCTCAGGATAGAATGTAGTTGCCCCCGTAGATGAGCTCATATAAACATGGCCAAAGAGTGGTTCACCAGCATAAATGAAGACGGTCTAGAAACGTACTTCGCTGCACTTAAATAGTTACAGAAGAAAATCACCAAGAGTCATGGACTTTATAGAACTTTATCATATTTTATACTTTTCTTTTGATCGACCACTAAGAAAGAGAGCTGGGTTGTTCATATATCTATAAGGTCAACCTAATTTTTCTAGTATATAAAAGATTAAAAAAAAAATTTTTTTTTTTTGAAGGGTGGGGGTGAGAGTGGGGAGGTATGAACACTAAGAAAGATAAATTCAAGCCTTTTTCAAGTGAGATACATGGTCAAAAATTTCAGAAGAGAAAAAAAAAACTCCTCTCCACAGAAAGCTTAAAAATACATGACACAATTCAGGTTTCCTGGTTGCCAGTGTAAGACTCCGCCAGTTCCACTCCTCTCTCTCTCTCTCTCTCTCTTTAATCATTTTTTGTGCTTTAAGGTAATTACTCATTTATCATCAGAGAGCAACAGTTGAAGAATAACTATAGGATAACACCACGAAAATTTTTAATTTTAAATTTAACCCATTTTGAGGTAAGTTATGAAACCATTCACTGATATGGGCATATAACTATAGACGGAAATATTAAAAGAACCACACCACACAAAGATTTTTCGGAGTAACTTTACCAAGTAAAACTCGTGCTGAGGGCGTGAAAGAACTGGCTTCTCATTGTAAGCATTCATAAGCTTCCTCTCAGCTGCGCTTAATTGAAGATCCTCTACGTTCATAACTCTGGCCAGTATCTTTAATCTTTCCCTGAAGGGTGCATTAGCATCTATTGGAAAACCTTTAATCCTCTCTATTTCATTATCAATTATCCTCTGTTTTATAAAAAGAAAGGAGTTAAAAATTTATGCGACAATGAATAAACATTCGAGTAGACAAGAAACAACTAACAAAATTGTTATAGTATTTTAGATGTATTAGAAATAGTAGAAAAGTTTTAATCTTACCCTGATGTTTTCTTGTAAGTGAAGAGGAAGAGCTTTTGAATAATTTTCATAAAGCTTGAAATAAAAAACAAAATTCATTCCCTCTCCATCACATTCAGTTTGGAAGATGGTGGCAGAGTAAAGTGGTATCTGATGCAGTAAACAAACAAACTTTTCTTATCAAGAAGATGTATAAAGACAAATAAATCAGCATTTTGATATATATACTCGGGGTGGCATTTATATATGAAATTACATTTCATACAGCTACAAAAAAGATCCATGAAAGAGAACTAAACTAATTTATAGAAAGTGTAAATATACCTGAAGGTTTACAACAAGGATTGGAGGGACTTCTCCATATGCATCAATGGCAGGGAGTTCCACAAAACGAGCTATGTGAGGGATTTTGCGTGGAGATAAGAATACATCCACTCCAAACGGCTCAAATGCAGCAAGATTTGGAGCAAACTCTTTCTTTTTATCCCTGCCAAAACACAGTTTGTTACATTAAAATGCACTAAATGAGTTTACTAGCCAAAAGGTAATAAATGGATATTGAACAGTATATGTCACGACATTTGAGCGCGGCTAATGAGTTATTTACGGAAGAGAGTAACGTTCAGATGGACAACTCACCTAAGAAAATTTCGTCCGCGTACTTTGAAGGTATTTGGCTCGATCTGTGACCAAGACTCAGACATTTTCTTTTCTAATGGGGAACGAGTTACTTGAGAACCCGCTATGGGCCTTCCCACAATGGCCTTTGGAGATGCTGAACATAAACCAGACACATAATCATTGACCGTCATTAAATATAGCATTTTTTTCCTTTCTCGCTTGCATATATTCTAGTCACAACAACGTTTAATCCAAATGCAAAGAGCAAAAACACACTTACGCAACATAGTATTTGGTTGTCTTTCTCTCCTTTTGAAAGAAGTTGTAAGGGACAGTTTTTTCCTTGAACTTGGTGATCTCGGGCTTTGCAATTTTCTCTTTTGGTCTAAGGACTCGACACAAGCAAGACAAGGAAGCAGGGTATTTGATAGAAGTCCACAGTTGTGAGAAATTCCCGTATCATCATCATTGCCAGCACTTTCATCTCTGCATTGGACCGAGCCTTTCTCCAAATGAGCTGAATTCCTCGCCTCATTTTGAGGTCCATCAGAAATCAGCTGAAATTCTGTACCATTATAATCTGCTATGTTCGAAAATCTTGGAGTAACACCAGTTGATATGGATCCAGCTTGTGAAACATCTGCAAATAGAATATAATAAGGAACTCCATAATTAACTCTACAATATATGTGAGCAAAAAACCGCAAAATATTCAAACTACTTGCCATCTTGAACGCTATAAAATTCGTCTTCACCATCAGAATCAAGAACCGAGTCCAGATCAAACCACGGCTCACCATTCGCTGTATAAAACATGAGGATTTATGAAAAATATGCTAGATAAACACATTAATATATACATGATTAATGCCCATAATTTACATGAACTATAAACAGGAAATAAAGATAAATCTCAGAAAAAGTATGGCATCAATAATTTCTCAGTAAGAACTCCTAGAAATATGCTAGGAAGATATTGATGTAAATACATTAAAAAACACACGAACATTTTCCCTTCTTGGAGCAGTAGAACACAACGTAGTGATTATATCCCAATAAATGCATCAAACCAAAAATAATTAGTGCAGTATTTTACATAATGCAGTTTTACTGAAACAATTGAACCGAAAAAAAAAAAGACATTGGAATCTTAAATAGAAAACATATGACAATAGAAGCTAAAAATCCCAAATTTATCTTTGTCTTTACAAAATCCCAAATTTCTTGGGGGCAGAAAAGAAAAAGAAAAGATCTGGCAGATGCAAATACACTAAAACGCATAAACATTATCACCTCTTTAAGCAGTGCAATATTTTACGTGATGCTGTTCTAATTAAACAATTGAAACAACATATGAGAATCGAATCTAAATCTGGTAGACTGGTACCTTGAAATGAGGGATTGTTGTAAGCAAGATCCGCTGGGTTTTTAGAGGGTTCGACCCGATTGAGCTTGTAAGATAAATTATGAGATCTTTTCCCTCTTCTTCTTATTGGTTTCTTCAATTTGTTCTTCACTCCCACACACCCTTTAGGCTTCGATACACACGCCCCCATCCTGACAATCCAGCTCCAGAAACAGAAGAATTCGAATTATAAGTGAAGAATAAAGAAAATAATTAATTCTTCAAAACTAAAAAGTGGAATCGCTTAACTACTAATCTATCATAAAACTTTGAATTATTCATATTCCATAAGCACAATTACAAAGATTAGAATGATTGGTCAACGACAATGCTGTTGACTGGTACTCTGCATCGTACGCACTCTCCTTGTCAGGAGGGTCGGGTTGCGGTTTCGCGGGTAAACATTAAACGAACCGAACTTAAAATTCACGCGCTAAAATAGGTTCCACGCGATCTAGCGTTTGAGTTCCATTTTCCTTTGAAGCGCGTGTGAGAGTGGTACGACGTTTGGTTAAGTTGCTTCCACGACGTCGTTAGTTATGAGGACAAGAGACAGAATCGTTCAAAAAAAAAAAAAAAAAATTTATCGATATTTCCATAATTTTAAAATTTAAAATAAAAATACTATTTATATCTACGTCATATTTCAATATTATCATTATTGAATTAATTCATTAAAATATTATAAATCAACATAAATTTTATATATTCATCGTCCTTTAAATACATTCCTAACACTATATATCTATACAATCCCTAAAACCATAAACTCTTTTAAATCAATTGAACGAAAAAAAAAAACAAAGTCGAACTGATTAAACATTAAATTAACATATATTATTCACTTATTCATGTTAACAATTTTATTAGAGGTTTTATTGTACATTCAAAATAAGACAAAAAAAAATCAAATTATATGTAAATAAAAAAACTCATACAATCATTCCAAGAAGATAACCATAAAACCAAGAAAAGAAAATCAAAACGCCCAAATTCAAGCACAATATCACAAGAACGCCACTAAAACCCTCAAAAGTCTTAATACATTAGGGAAAATAAATCTAACGACAAGACACAATAAAAAGGTAATTCTTAGTTTTTCAAATTCCTTTTTATATATTGCTATGTTTGTATATGTTTGCTCTAATGGTATCTCTTCCATTAGTTATTAAATTCTTTGTCTATTGGTGTTCTGAGTATTGGAACTATTTGAATATATTCATGTAATTTTCTCTTGTTTATTAGAGTTCTAGTTAAACACAAATTTTAAAAGAATATAAAAATATTTAGGATAATTTAATGAAAATAAAAATTAGTGGATGAATTTAAATTTATAGATTTTTATTTAATTTTATTTATGTCAGTTTAAGCAAATTTATATAGGATTTATAATATAATAAAATTTTATTTTTAAAAGTAGATGTATATATATATGTATATAAAGTGTGGATGGAAATATTGTTATCCAAAAATAAATTTATCTTTTATTTTTCAGGTTTTAATAGGCTAATAAGATAATAATAATTTCCTAAGTTTAATGAATCAGATAGCAAGTTACTATCTAAATGGTTGACACGTCACAATTTGTCAAATCTAGGGTTCCAACTAATTTTTGACAAAATCAAATTGAATTATAAAAGCTGGTTGAACTTTACAACTTAGATAATAATAATTGCAGCAAAGGTCCAAAATCTTTCAAATTTTTACACACTTTATCTTAACATTTGATTTGTGCTTACGGAGGTTCCAAACCTTTCATAAATATGCGCCGGAGGTCCATCAGACGGATTCCGTCCAATTGACCATTAGTCAACCTAAAAAGTCAAAATTTACCCAATTTTGACCCAATTAAAAAGGGCAAAATGGTGACTATACAATTACTCATATTAAATAAGTTTAAAAAATAAATTAAAAAACTCAAAAAACAGAAAACAAATACATCTCTCTCCCTCATCCCCACCATTATCTCCACCCTTCTTCTTCAATCACGCCGACAACAGCAAGTAGCCACCACTCACGCCACCTGGCATCGCCGACCACCACCACCGTAGACGTCACCCTTCTACACCCAATCAAAACCATAATCCTAGGCACCTACATCTTCAACTACAGACGACCGTCAAAAGGAAGCTTAAATGGGATGTACCAAAACCAAACCATAAATTATCAGCCGCCGCTACTCCACCACCGCCTCTTCACTCCTCCACCTCAACCCCATCTTCATCTTAATCCATGTCCAGCGGCTCCTCTACACCTATATAAACACTCCACTGCATCTTCGTTTTTCCCCAGATAATTCGAAGTTGAAATCTTCCGCTTTTCTTCAATTTCCATGGGTGTTTAGGGTAAAAGTACACTGGGTGTTTAGTTTTTGTAGGGACGTGGAAATTTTCATATATATATGCAGTGAAAATGATTTGGCCGAGTTTTGCTCAAATCGGGGAAAATTGTGGATTTAGGCGATGGTTTTGTTTTTTCATTTGGGTTTCATTTAATAGTGGAGAAGATGTTGACGGAGATAGGGACAACGGTGACTGTTAATCGGCACAGAGGAGTCGGCGGTGGTGCCAACAGTGAGGTGGTGGTGTCGGCTGTGAGAATGTGGTGATGCCGGCACATTGGGAAGAGAAAGTGTGGGTAGTAGTGATAGATTATTTTTTTTGGTTTTTTTTTTGTTTATTTATTTAATGCGTTAATTGTAGAGTCACCATTTTGCCTTTTCTAATTGGGTCAAAATTGGGCAAATTTTGACTTTTCAAGTTGACAAACGGTCAACTGGACGAAATCCATCTAAATGGACCTCCGGCGCATATTTTTGAAAGGTTTGGGACCTCCGTTGGAACAAATCAAAGGTTAGGATAAAGTGCGCAAAAATTTGAAAGGTTTGAGACATTTGCTGCAATTATCCCTAATAAAAATACATTGAAGACTCATTTGAAAAGTTCCTAAAAAGTTTGAGGTTGAAATCAACAATAATTTTAGTCACGAATATTACGAGATCACAACTTTTATCAATTTTTAAATCATAAATTTAATCAGCTTTTATTAAAATCTACTTAAATTTTTATCGAAACTATTGTCAAACAATCTAAAAAAGGCAACTCACAAGTCGGGTATGACAAAAGAGGTTGGTGAGCAATTTATTCATTTAAAAATATGTTGAACAATGTCTACCCCAATTAAGTAGGAGGAAATAATTTTAGTATGCGAAAAAGCATGTGACAATATTTAAGCAAAAATAATTTAGGGAAAATTACAGCTGGGTCCCAAGTCTTTTCTTTTTTGCAAACTTTACCTCAACTTTCACTTTATGTCACCACAGTTCTCAAACATTTCAAAAATATGCAGCAGATGTTCAAATGAACAATTTGACCGTTAGTCAACTTGAAAAAAATTGAAAAATGGGATATTTCGACCATTTTAAGAAGGGGCATTTCCATCCATATAGTAATTTCCCTTTAAAAACAATAAATAAAAGAAAAAAATCACCATCTTCTTCAAACACCCCACCCCACACCACACCACACCATACCAAAATCCTACCTCCCACCACCTTTGTGGCCGCCGCAAATGCCACCACCATGACCACCATCTCAAACAACAATTTTCAATATCATTGACCCAACATTTTTCTTCTAATTGCTTGGAACAAACAACATTTTCCAAGCCAAAAACAGTGGAATGAACCGAGCAACAGAATGCACTTCCTAAGCATGCTACTCCAATTCTTTTATCAGCTGAACTCGTAAAAAATGGAAAATGGATGCGCCCTGTTGAAGGTTCGAGAGTGGCTGGTCCGCGATCTTGACCTCTATCGCCGACGCCAAAAATGGTTCAGAAAGCTGCGTTCTCGCTGGGTTTGAAAAATGGACCTGTAGATTCTGATTTGTTGCATTATTTGATATTAAAAGACCATGGACAGGGGCGCCCTAACGAGTAGAATCCACATATGACATGAGTAATCCATGGGTATTATCGGAGGAGGCTGTGCCACCAATATTTGTGTACGCGAGTCAGTGGTTTTGAGGTGTAAACCCGGCCAACTCAGGAAGCGTTGATGCCCGATGTTGTGTGGTTTGAGTAAAGGGCAGTGAGGACTTTCTAGTAGTATGGTTGTCTGGTGGTTTGGGTGGTGGTTGGCCGGAGTAGAGTGACTAGCGAAGGACAATGAGGGTGGCGTGGGGTGAAGAAAAGATATAATGAACAGTTTTTTTTAAAATTTTTATTTAATATGGTAAATAGAAAAATTACCATTTTACCAATTTTAAATTTGGTCAAAATCAACTCATTTGGTCAACTAATGGTTAAATCCATCCATTTGGATCTCTGCTGCATATTTTTGAAAGGTTTGTAACCTGTGGTGGCACAAAGTGAATGTTGATGTAAAGTCTGCAAAAAAAAAAAAAAAACAAAAAAAAGGTTTGGGACCGCTGCTGCAATTTTTCCATAAATTTATCAATTAGTTGAAGGTCTTGTCTTGCCATTATTATATTGTTTACCTTGAATTGGATAACCTAAAGTTGGAGGTCAGAAATATGTAAATTTTGTTTGGATATACAAGCCTTATTCTTATTTTGTTCTTCTTTCTAAACTTTTATTTTTTTTTTTCATTTTTGTTTGAGTGCAATCCGTGTTGATACCTTGAGTATCACTACAAAAGATCTCTCTTCTTTATCCCCCAGAAGATGAAGAAAATTTGACGTATAGTTTTAGAAACCTGTAATTGTGCAATTATACTTCGATTTTAGAGTGTTATTTTAGAGTCTGTAAGCACACAATTTGAGGTTATTTGTTGCGATTATATTTGGTAATACACTAACACTCCGAAATTGTTCGTGTAATTTCATTCTAAAAGATTAACATGTTAAGAGGAGTAACTTAGTTACTTCATAAACCCAAGACAATCCCTATGTCTAGGCGATATGAAAAAAATGTTTATACTATGATGCTGTGGCTACTTTATTTTCACTAGGAGGTTAGTTCTATTATTAGAATTCATCATAAGTGGATGAGGCACAAGACTCAATGTCTTTGGAGACTAACTGTAGGTGAAAATAGGGGGAAGGAATTGAGAGGTCCCATGATATAGAATATGCACATGCCAAAGTAAAGGAGGAGTTCTTGGTTGGACCAATTGGTGAAAAAGCAATAAGGGATAATTTGAACTTTACTATCACTACTATTTATGTACATTCAAATATACAAATGCAGTATTTTGTTTAGTCTTCAACCTATGAAATCCTTACTGCCAAGAAAATTCCATTTTGCTTGTCATAGCCTTCATTTCTTCTTCGACTCGATCTTCTTCGAGAGTGCCTCTGGATAAGTGTTCTAGAAAGTTTCAGCTTTCACATAATTTTTCCTTCTGACACACAATGGGTAGAAGAGTTGTAGGTGCTGCTTTGTTAGTGAGTTTTCTCTGGTTTTTGTTTACTGGGATTTCGGCACACCAGAACAATGGAAAGACTCTCATCACAATTTCATCATCCCAAAGTTTTAAAAGTTCGAAGCCCATGGAAAGCAGAAGGCTCGCTCATCACCACAATTTCGACCTCAATTGTGTGAGCAAGAGAAGAGTACCTAATGGACCTGATCCAATTCACAACAGGTACTTAAAAATGAAGATTTGACACAAGATTTTTACATTAATTTGATCTTGTTGGTGAATTTGGATAAATGGGAATTCTCTAATCTTGCTGGTTTAGTGGTACACACATCACATTCTTTCCATCTTTACCAAAAGCTGAGATTATTAGGCGATCTACTCTTATGTATCTACTAAACTGAAGACATTTAACTTTTATTTTCCAGGGGAGCAGGAAATTCTTGATTACCTTCTCGAGTTTAAGAACGGCAGGATTAAGAAGTTGCTGGGGATGCGTAGCTGGTGATGACTCATGATCAAACATTTTTTCGTCTATGTTGTGAAGAGAAAACTCTTTAATTCACTCTCTTATGGATTGAGAACTTTTAGATTATGTTTATATACTAAATTCAGGTATTTTATGGCACTTGTGTTCTTTTTAAACAGTAAAAGAAAATAGTGAATAGTTGGGGAAATTTGTTGATGAAATTCTTGTAGTCCTCATTTAGCAGAAACCTATGTATTCTTCTGGTCCTGTTTATCTGTAATTTGCATGGAATTTTCAGGTGTGCTTGCATGGAAATACACAATGGAGGGAACATTTTGTGTTAGGCATGCACATGTATACCTTTTGGTTCCCCACATAAAGCATCTTGCACGGGTTAAAGGGTTCTTCTTTCCAAAATCATTTGCCTTAAAATAATTGGCAATCTCCCACCATTTTAGCGAAGCTTATTCCTGAAATTTAGGTTGCTTTGTAATTTTTTATTCTCTATGTATATCAATTGCATGGGTAGTAAGAGCAAACTTTTGCAAAACTAATTTCAAGAGAAATATTCATACGTTTAAGAGCCCATTTAATTGTGCTTCTACTTCTTGTAGAAGGATTCCCATGGAAGCTACTTGAAGTCAATTTTCTCAAAGAACTCGTCTAGCCGGACAAAATATTTCAAGCAAATTATCTAAATAGGTTTAAAAGCAATTTCTTATCATAAGTAGATTTTTCAAAAACCTGGACAAATGGGCCCTAAATTGGAACTGTAGCTCGTGTTAAGCAATATGCTCTCACATATGTGCGTGTTCAGTAGAATTAGCTAGAAAAAGAAGTCATAACCTTGTTCATAGAATTTTACGTCAAGTTACGTTCATTATTTTGGAAAGTAACTTTCGATTTTCTATTAAGTAACTAATGAGAAGAAACAAATAGAATATCATTATCTATACCAACACTGCAAAATAAAGTTGTCTGAATATTCTCTTTTTGGCTTTCTTTGCTTTGATTTTGATTGTTTCAAGAAGAGAGACATGGTCCAAAGTGACTGAGATTCAAATTCTGGGTCACCTTTTTGTTCGCACGAGAGACAGAAATTAAAAAGTTAAAAACTCCTCCATTAGCTTTTATTTGTAGCCTTTATCATTGTTTCAATTCTTTAAT
Organism: Fraxinus quadrangulata; assembly: GCA_903798255.1. Lineage (NCBI taxonomy): Eukaryota > Viridiplantae > Streptophyta > Magnoliopsida > Lamiales > Oleaceae > Fraxinus > Fraxinus quadrangulata. Next base: position 89,537 of record CAIGRB010009440.1, read on the forward strand.
AAGTTTCCATATAACTCAATATATGGCATCAATAATTAGCAGACGTCTATGCTCTACCAGCCGTCGAGATGTAAACCACTTCGTGCCATCCTATAGGCATTGCCCCATTTTGAGATGGATTGTGTCTAGCCGGCATGTCCTTTTACATGAACCTGCCAAGCAGTCAACATAAACTAGACCACCAGCCTGCATGCCTCACAGCTGAGCCCAAGACAGGTATCACGGACCGCAAGTTTAGGCCCCAAGATTACGCACATTGAGGTATCCTTCTCCTCATTCTTAGACCGACAAGCCCAAAACAACTAGCACACATGTTAATATATGAATAGGCAGATTTGATCTCATGATAAAAAATTTCCACTGTTGACGTAGTAAGAGAACCTTACTTATGATTATCTACAACAGTCATACATTCAATGAATCATACTTACGATTTTCTATATCACATCAGCAATGATAAGTTTTTATTATGCCTTCTATTTGAATAGAATGCTAGACAATATCTGCATATGATGATACAATTAGTGTACTTTTAGATATTATAGGTCATATGCTTAGCTATTGATGACCTTGCCTTGTTGAATGACGAGAGGAGCACTTTTAGTGCATGACATTTTCCTTCATTGAATTCGCTAAAGTCCTTTGTAATGTCAAGTGAGCTTCACATCGTGCATTCATCTCATTTCAAGAATGATTGTGACACCATACCATCATGGACGGGGGCATCCACACGTTGCTTCCTCACACATCTGCCTCTAGTAACTTTATACATAATCACCTCTGACACCAACCTTTAACATATGCCCTTCAAGCATTAGCTTATTGTATGGACGACATCTGTTGCATAACTACTGCACATGTCAAAGCATCGACACAATCTCCATCATTGTGATTTCCTCTATAATGTGCCCTCCATAAAACAAAATAACAAAGCAGATGGTTCCATTCACACAATGCCTGCCTTCATCATCCATCATCCTCAAAGCTTTTTTCATCACTTTCACTTGCTTGCTGATTCGATCTGTGGTCCTTAAGTCTTTTTCACAAGAACGTAGATTGATGATCTCCAACAACCAACAATGCACATTCAAATTGTCCCTCCCTGATACCAATTATCACATACTACAAGTTTTGCCCACAAGGTTTCGCACCTCGGGACAGCCTTCTCCTTATTCTTAGGTCTACAAGTCCGAATCTAGTACACACGCTTGCTTATAGATAAAATGTTAGACAATTTCTGCATATGATGATATCATTAGTACACTTTTCGATAATATAAATCATATGCCTAATTGTTGACGACATTATCGTGCCAAATGAGGAGATGAGCACTCTGGATACATGACACGAGGTCATGTGTATGCCATTACGCTACCAATAGGTGAAGCACATAGGTGTACATAGCCAGGTGAATTTTTATTGAAATGATCTCCCATTATAGCAAGTAAAATCATGTCTTCAAATAGAGAAATTTTATAAACAGTTGTCGTAGAACATTTGTCACATTATCCAATATTGACTCATTCTAGCTACAATACTTAAAACAAACTATTAATCAAAATAAATTAAACATTTCGTTACATGGTATGATTGGACTTGATGTACCTCAGACATTATGCTTAATTTTCGAATCATGATAATTAAATCACCACCAAAGACATAACCCTAACAACATCGAAAAGAGTGCCCCGGCAACCCCTGGCGAGATAATAATGGCCAGACTCTCTTTACTCAATCCACATCTTCTGCTACAAAGCCCACTACTCTCGCTTATGTTAAGCTTCAATGACTATTACTTAAACGCGGGCACACTCCCGGATAAATGATTATTTGCAAGCAAAAGCTTGTTCATCCTTTCCAAATTCAACAACTCGTTCGGGATATTCCCGGACAATTTATTGTCATATAAGATCAAGTTGTTTAGATATGTGCAGTTTACAAGACCAATGTGTTGAAACTTTATAAAATTAGAAAATATAATTACTTTTGTTAAGATCCTCTATGTCAATTCACTAAGAAAATTAATAATACGGAACGTACTTTAATTTTTTGTGAATGATTTTTTAATATGGAATTTTGATTTCGGATCTTGAATCTTGATTATTGGCTCTTGAGTTCTTGACTTTAATTTTAACTTTTTGCTCTATAATTTTGATTGTCTTGTTCTTCAATTTAATTGCTTCAATCATTCTTCTTGATTTTTTATTATAATTCTTGATTCTTGATTGTGAGTTTCTTGATCTTCATTTTCAATATATTTTCTCTATTGATTCTTATGTTGATGGGAAGATACAAAAAATGAGAATCACATATGAATTGAGGACCATAAATCTATTTATAGTTTCCATATTTATTTGGCTCATCGTCAAATACAATCCTAATGGATCTGGTCTCTATATATATAATCTGACCTACAATTTATTTAGATGTTATAAGCCCAACAATTTAATTCTTTATTAGATCATTTTAATTAGGTCAACTTTAAAATAGTCAATACACAATTAATTACATATGTAGGCCTACATGACAAATTAATAAACTCAACAATCTCCCACTTGGGCCATATATGTTACTTGATAAATGTATATAACCTTATGACGCCAAAACTTTTACTATCACAACCAAAAATATTTCCGAACAATCTCATCCATTAATTATATCAATATATGATCAAACCGATCTTCTTTACATGTATCATAACTAAATTCATTAATGATCACGTATATCAACATAATCAGATGACATAGATCAAATGTGGATGTGTAGCATGAAAATTACATGTAATGTGATCCAAACATGCTTATTTCCCACTGGTCATATCTTATTCTTTAATAAGATCAATCCAAAAACTTCAATCAGAGTGGAACTGAATTGAATACTTTATTTCTGAAATTAATCGAATATTCATAAATAAAAATATGTATATAAAATAGACAACACTCGAATACAGACTTTCACTAAACTGACATATCATCAAAAAATGTAACACATATGTAAGTGTTATATGCTCATGAAAGATTAGGTAGTAGCCATTTAGTAAATGGATCCATAATTATGAAGTTTATCCTTATATACTTAATAGAAATCTAACCACTCTAAATTATTTCATTGACAATTAGAAACTCAATGTCTGTAAACTTTGACATCATCAGGCTCCTTTTGAAATAAAAGATTGCTATTGTCATAGTAATTAAAGTAGTTTTCAAATCCATCTAAAATATACAGTTTAGTGACAATATTTTGCAGCCATATTCCATGAACAGAATATCAAATAATCTCTAATTGGTCTAATTTTCCTGAATGTGATCCTGTAATTCTTAATTCTCTACATATATCGAATAACATAATGGCTGCTTTCCAAAATTCTATCTCAGAGTTAATTATATATATGCCTAGTATTCCAACAATGAATGTTATATCCAAATGTGTGCAAACTTAAGTATACATTAAACTCTCAACTGCTAAAATATAAGGAATTTCTTGTATTTCATTTTCTTTAAATTCATCCTTAGGGCAATGGTTGAGACTAAAGTTGCATCCCTTAGTTGTAGGGGTATCACTTGATTTTCATTCATGCATCCCGTAATTTTTAAAGAACCTTGTCGATACAGCTTTTTTGTGATAATTCAAAAATATACCGAGAACGATCATTGTGTATCTATATCCTTAATAAAAAAGAGGCGTCACAAAAATTTTTCATTTCAAAATTTATATCATTGCAGGCAAACAGTATATCATCGACATACAATACCAAAAAATATGCTTACTCCTACTAAACTTATGATATACACAATCATTAGCTGAATTCATCTCAAAATCGAATGAGATAATTATTTGATGAAATTTGTGATACCATTTCGAGAAATCAGCTTAAATCCATATATCAATTCTTTAATTTGCAAACTATCTGAAGTAATTTAAGATCAAAATATGGTGTCCTAAAAGAGTCCTTCATGGAAATAGGAGAAAAAGTCTCTTTAATGTCTATGTCTTCCTTTTCAGTAAAGTCATTTGCAACAAGATGAGTCTCATATCTGTCCAAATCACCCTTCGAATTCCTCTTGATTTTAAATATCCAGTTACAACCAATAAGTTTTGCACCTTTAGGCAATGGGATGAGTTCCCAAACATTATTGTTATGAAATTTATCTCTTTATACATGACATCAATTCCCTCTTTAGAATTATTCATTTGCATGGTTTGATGAAAGTTGATTGATCAGTTCTTTTTCCATCAATCCATACCATCCTTATTTTCTTAGAAAAAGACTATAAAGTCATCTAAAATTGCCTTTATCTTTTTTTTTTTATAGTGGATTTTCTTAATAGCATATGTTCTTGAGGTTGTTGAGTTTGTTTTTCTGGAACAATTTCTTGATTGTGTATAGAGAATTTTGTAATATTGTCTTGATCCGAAATTGCTTCTTGAACAAAATCTAGAGTAAGAACTTGTCTTTAGTTCTGATAATTGTCAATTGCAACCGAAGAAATATATACATATTCTTCCTCCAAAATAAAATCTTGAACCTTATAATCTTATCTCTCCACCACAAACTCTATATCCTTAAGGAATCGGACATTTTCAGTTGCAAAAATTGACTAAATCATTGCGGGGTAAATCTCAATTGACTAAATAAGGCATCCAAGGACAGATTTGAGGTGGGATGGAACCGGATATACGATTACCGGAGAGATCGAAGGTCTGAAGGTTGTGGCAGTACTGTAAAGAGTCTGGAATTTTTTCCGGCGACTTTGAAGTCCTGAAGCTTCATGCTTAAGAGCCCGGGTTTGTTACTGGTCCAGCATGTAATCGCGGCAAAGTTACAAATGAATCTAGCCGAAGTATTTGAGAAGCTCCATGAACTAAGCTTTCCCTCTGGGTTAGTTAACGAGTTCTTCAAACCTTTCAAGCGTCTAACATCGTCTTCAGAGTAAACTCAGTTGGAAAACAAAAGGAAAACTAAGAGAATAGTGTGTCTGTTGAGAAGAGGAGGGATCGTCATTGATGAGTGGAGATGGAGAGGCAGGTAGAAATTGAATGCCAGGTCTTCTCAATTGAAGTCCTGTGGGAGAATTTTTGAATAGCATGTCAGCAGAACATTGGCAACGTGGAAATATTAAACTAGATATTTTCCAGTCAACTGCTAAACGTTTTTTTTTTTAAAACTTCGTCTGGTTTTTCCTGTTAGTACATTTGAAGAAACAAACCTAGGACAACTTGTTGGAAATCGGTTTGTAAGTTGGTTTTGACCATTTTTGATCAATTATTTGAACGATTCTCCTTAGTGGAATGCTAGAGTTCTTTAGCCAAAAGTGTTGTACTCTGTAAATAGATTGTCGTACCACGCAAATGTTTGGTCACTATTAAATTTTAAGTTATTATTCTCTCTCCTCTTATTAACCACACATTTTCTCAATAAAATAATATTATACATAAATCAAAAAATTATCCTTACTTTTTTTAAGAAAAATGATAAGTGTACATAAGGACACCCCTATGGGTATACTTACGTACCCATAGCACAATCCTTTTTTAAAATACACATTCTTAAAAAAAACACTATTTCAAAATTATTATTATTTTTCAATTAATTGAGCTCAAACAAGACCTATATTTACTTGCTTGAAATCAATTTCGAGTAAATGATAAATTAAGATCAAAAGAGAGTTGTTTGAAATTTGAAAAATGGAATTAGATGAATGGTGGAAAATTGGGGATAGTCCCAACTCTCACTGGAAATGAAGGGACATTGAACCTAGGAGTGGACATTTTAATCGGAACCATCGACTTGAAATTGAACCAAAACTAGATGAATGTGCACCAAACAGCATGATACTACTCAAAAGCCGATTGTGCACACAGAACCAATGGTCGAGTAAATATTGGTCGCAAGATTCTGGTACTGAAATGGTGAGATCACTAAGTGGGCCTTGTGTGGAAGGACAGCCCATTGTGCACACAGAACCAACGGTCAAGGACATGATTGGGCTCATATCCAATAGAGCTTTAAATTTTAGCATATCAGTAACACTATTTATCTCCGCTGATGATGATGATGATCACCACCACGTGATATAAAATTAAATAATAAATAAATTATATTTTTTATACATTTAAATGATCTTATCATGGTACATAATATGTTACATAAACGAATAATCATCTCTAACCGATATAAATAACATTATTTTATCCTAAAATTTCATTCTAGTTTCAGTAGATGAGGTTGTGACACTCGGCAATCATTTTGATAGAATGGCCAGATTGCCCAAATTATTGTAAAGATTCGTAATATATATATATATAGAGGAATATATTAACCTTTTTATGGAATTTCAGTACAACTAATTAATATAGCTTAGTCTCTTACCTTAAAAAGTAAAATAAATAAATAAAAAATCACACAACTATTTTTTTTTTTTTTTATCTGAAACCTAACCTTCATTATGAAACTGGAAACAAAGTGAGTTCATATCTTGATGATGAGCAATTGAGCATTTGGACATGTAGGGTCAGCTAGTCACTGTGTGACTGTAAGGGCCTATAGGCGTGCATTCATCTCTCCTGGCAAAACGCTGCACCTTAATGCAGTGGGACCCCACCCTTATGTTGGAATATTGTAGTTTAAACGAGCTCACTTCTTGTTGACACCTCGGATACATGGTATCTTCCAATGTGTAACGAAGAGAAGATGTGTCGATGTGTTAATAATGTATTTGTGAGTTAGTCGAAGGGACAATAACTCTGAGACAAAAAATGTGATCTCACTTCGAAGAGCCAAAATTAGGCCCTCATTTGGCTCCATTATTCTCAAAATTCATTTTTCAATACTTATTTTTAATTACACATTTTTCCATAAAGCAATTTTATACGCAAATTCAGAATTTTTTCTTATTTTTCAATCACATGTTTTCCAACTTTTTACTATTTCAAAATGCTTTTTCTTGGTAAAATAGAGCCCAAACAGGCGCTAGAGTTTGACGTCTATATGATGGTAACAATTCCTCATGTAAAATTTCATTTAAATATTCATATATACAAATCGAGGAGACCCCCAACACCCTTTATATGTAATTTTACTTCCATAAACGTATTAAGGAAAATGATGCAAAAGAATATACCAAATTAAAGCCGGTGCACGCCTAAAGCACAAGGCATGCACAAAACCCAACATTAACAAGAACAGTTCGTAAGTTGAAGCAATCATAAGGTAGTCCACTGATGCTCCTACGGCAGAATCAAAATGTCTTCTTGTCCCAATCCCACCACGATCCCTTCATTACAAAGCCATATTTCCCCTACCAAATTGCTTCATCGCTCTATAAAATGGTCCGATGATCAGTTCTTGAGAGCTGAGACTTGAGAGCAAAGTTTTAATGGCAGAAAATAAGAATAGAGAAGGAGAACTAAAACCAGTCTGGTTTGCAGCAGGAATGGCAGCATTCATGGCGTGCCTCGAACGGTTTTATTTCTACACGCATTGGAGGGTGTGGGTTTTTTTAGCTCTCAATCTCTTGCTTTTGGCCATTCTTTTTACCTCTACAATGCAAACCCAAATCCCATCAAATGATCAAGTTGACAATTGTGTTGAAGCGTACGAGGAAGAGAAGAAGAATAAGAGAAGCAAAAAATGTAGACCTAATTTGGTGTCTGCCAACAATTACTTGCCTAAGAGTGAAGGCTTACGTGTGAAAATTGCAGCAGAATATGAAGAAGATGATGAATATGGGAAAGAAGGGAGTTTTGAGCTTTCGAAGGAGGAATTGAACGAGAGAGTTGAGGCTTTTATTAAAATGTTTAGACAGCAATATTTACATGTGAATTCGAAAAATGTGTACATCTAGTTTTAGGCAGTATAATTCAATATTTTTGGTCTAGTAAATCCACTTGTCAAACTTGTTACCTAGTCTATTTAATTGAATTTTGGTATGTTTAATTTAAGGCTGATTAGCATAAAACATCCTTAGATCTTTAGTATGAAAAACGTCCATACGTTTCAATTTTTTTTACATTTTCACCCATATTTTCACGTTTTATTGTGAAAAAAGTCATTTTTATCAATTTTTATACAACTTTTCAATGAAAAATTGTAAAATAATAAAATATACCCTCTATTAAAATAAAATAAAAAAAAAGAAAAATAAAGAACAAATTACAATCATACTCTCAATTCTGTTTCAAAAAAATATAAAATAAATATTAAATTAATTAAATTAAAAACAAAAAAATCATCTCCCTCTCCCTCTCCCTCTCCCACTCAACGCCGGCACCACCGCCAAATATGTATTTGTAGACCGTTTAAGACTTGAGATCCAAATGTTTATTCTCTGTAGCCAAAGTCTTCTTCGAATTCCAGTACTTCTCAATCTCTTCTGCTATTCTTCCAGTAATTAAAGTCCACCTGCTCTAAATAAACACATCAAACACCCAATTCTCTTCACGACCACGAACAAATGAAACAGCTTTTTAAGGGTAAAAATCCCATAAGGTGATTTGAGTAAAAACTAACCTTGGTCCAAGCAGACTGAACATTCTTTCCATGACCATTTCTTCATCTTCAGAAAATTCCAGCTTGGAATCCTTATTCCCAGCTACTTCTGAAACAAGAATAATCAAGAAATTACTTTACAGGAAAAGGCACAGGTTTGGTTTTAAATAATTACATGAAAATTCAACCCACCTTATTTATACATACATAGTACTGTGCATTTCATAAAATGTACGAATAAAATGTTGTTTAACCGTTTAAAAATAAATTAGCAACATGCGCTTATCTCATGTGGCTTCCAGCTTACTTTGTACTTCGCCATTTGGAAAATCTGAAATTTACAAACCAAATGACGAGCTGAGTTCTAGTTTGAGAGCGAGATGGAGACAGCGGATATAGATTGAACCACTTGATCAGGGCCCGAGATGTTCCGCAATTTTTTACAGGTCTGGGCTGTCAAAAAATTCAAAGTTCACACTACAAAAACGTTAATAACAGCCCATGATTTTGCTGGTAGGCCCAAAAAGCAAGGTCCACTTTTAAAATAGATCTATGTGGCTTACGAAGTTGGGCTGAGCCATACAAGAGTTAAGTCACCTAGTCCACCTTGACATTTCTTGCCTACCGTACTTATCTCTTTCCCAAACTAGGTCCACCTTTACAATTTCCTTTTCTACGAAAATGAATTTTTTTTATAACCAAGGGTACTTTTGATGTAAGAAAAGGATTTTGTGATTATTTTGCACTAGGGATGATAAGTGAGGTAAGTCATCCGTCGATTAGCCATAATGAGTAAAATATGCAATTTCAATTAAAAAAAATTGCACGAGCCACTCGCCCCACCAAGGGGGTGAGCTTATGGGGCGAATGAGCCACTCTTTGGTTGAGAGATTCGATCAAGCCTTGCAGTAGGTGAGCCCTGACTTGTTCCATTTAACACCCTATTTTACACTAAGTTAGCTAGATTAATCAGAAAATACACATTTCTTAATCATAAATTACAAAAATATATTTACCTTATTACCAAAAAAAAGAAATAATAATAATAATAATGGTGTCATTTACCTATATTTTTGGAGAATTTCCCCCTAAAAAAAATGATGAATCCAGATGTGGTTGCCATATGAATTGAAACATGTGTCACTCATCAAAATGCAATCAAGTCTAAAATAGTACTACTAATAAAGTTATTTCATACTAAGAAACCGACTTTAAGAGAGACTAACAAGCACTCCATGGACCATTGTTATATGAGTTGGTATCATCAATCATCATTGAAGTTTGTGCTAAATTTCAAATTGGTCCTCAAAAGTATCATCTCACCCTATTAATCATACACGTTATTAACAGCTTCAAAATCGATCACATCGTTTAATAAAACTAACATATCCATCAAGTCTAGGTATGATCCCATGAAAAGACCTACGAGCCACTTTCTACAGGATAGGAGGGCTCCCTTTTAGAGAAGTCCAAACCGAGTACCCGTCTTTGAAAAGTTTAATTTGGTGAACTAGAGGATGTTTTGGGTAAAAGCCGGAATTCTATTTAAGTCACTAGTTTTGCCGTGGGTGAGTGTTGAATTATACGACAAATGTATTTACAAATTATATTTTGATAATCAAGGTTCTAGTGTAACAAATTGTAATTGACAGTGTTTAGTTTACCTTAGGGAACAATAGAATAAGAAAAATACTTTAATAATTAGTTTAAAACTTTGCACAAACTTCAGAGTAACAATTGGTGAATTCCGTTATTCAATATAATCTATTAATTGCACTCAATTCAAGTAAATAAATAATTTCATTTCATTTCATTTTCTTTCATTTTCAGACAACTTTTTTCTAGATAAACGTCGTGGAGTTGATAATGATGAGTGAAGCTGAAAGATTTCTGCAAAATTGTAACTCATTTACTAGTTAGAATGTCGCAACTTGTGAAAGCAACGTAATTTGTATTAAGGTTTGGTCTGATTAGCCCCCACAGCTTCAGGCGGAGCCCCATAATTTATAGCAATTTTCTTTTTTTTTTTTAAAAAAAAAAGGTAAATGTAGGAATTCATTAACCAAAAATTTAGAGATGGACTCCTATTAGCAAGGTCCTAGCGGTTTAATCGAAAAAAAAAAAGAACCAATCTTGGGTTGACGGGAACTTTCAACGGCCTTCTTCCAAATAAAAATAATTGTTAAGGAGTGATTGAGAGTATGTTTGGATGACTGACATTAAAGATAACCAACAAACATGTAGCTTATTTTTAATGCAAACTGATTAACATTCAAAATAAGTTGACATAAGTTACACATTTGAAACTTATTTTCAAGATATGTTACCCCATACATGTCCTGAATGTTAAAGTATGTTTAGCTATGAATAATTTTATTTTTATAGAATCTTATTTATGGGTCTAATGACTCATAATTTTTAAAAATCGAGTCTATTTCAATAGTTCAATTTCGATGGAACCATTTTATCTTTTAGCTCTTTATCTTTATTGAATCAATACTCGAACTGAATTTTGTGAGTTTAGAAATATTAACTAATTATCTCATATGGGTGGACACGAGTTGGCAAAGTCTCCAACTAAATAACCTTTACTTATTTATTTTTAACAAATATACGAGATATTTTGACCTAGCCATATTCATCGCACAAAACTTTGTAACAAGATTTACGTGATCACCCCACCAATTATCAAGCAATGATGGAACCACATGAGGTCCAGAACTACTCTAATTTTCGTTCTTCCTTCGTAAATTACTAATAAATTAAAGCTTCACGGAGGTGCAACACAACCACCCTTGACCTTCTTTCTCGTTATAAACGTTTGAACTGTAAATTTGCCTGGCGATCAATACAATATTAGCTTACAGAAAAAGCACTAAATCTATAGCCTTTTATCCTAAAACGTAGACGAAATTGTAATTGGGACATGGAATATTTCTGTTTCTTGAATCATGGATAAGGATAACAAGCACCACGGCTCGAGAACAATAAGGTGGCCCAGTTGGTGGTTTTCAAGGAAGCACAAGGCAGCAGATCCATTTCAATTTAGTGTGATATCAGGCATAATATATAACCCTTTTTAAATTTTTCTGGTTTTTTTACATAGATTTTCAAGATTTCGAGGTTGAATAGCCTGTTTATGCATGCAGATGGTGGCCAAGAAAAGGATGATTACATGGATGGCGTCTCTGATGGATCGTCTGAGAAGGATCCATGCATTTCGATCAATGAATTGAGGTGAGAGTTTATGAGCATGTCTTTGTGTGGTAGGTCTCAAAGGACAATAATTTTGCATTTATCCAGGTGAATTGGATGTAATATCTAGTACTGCATACTAATACTATTAGATGTAATATCTAGTACTGCATACCAATACTACCTCTTGATTAGATAGCTCTAAAAAAAAAAAATTTATGGGGACTAGTTGAAGGAGCGGTGGGACGGGTTGGTAGGCTCGGACACATAGCGGAATCAACTAGTCCATTAGCTTAGACGTTGATAAGTGTCAATTTTATTGTTCTTCTCCTTTTCAATTTTACTGTTCACGTTTGCTCAACACAATCCTTTAATACTTCCTATATTGAGGAGGGGGCGAATATTTTTTACTTTACAGAGTTTATGTGGGTACCTGGAATGTAGCGGGAAGGTCCCCTGTGGGAAGTTTGGCTGTAGATTTGGATGAATGGTTGAATCTCAAAGATGCGGCAGATATATATGTTCTTGGGTACGTTAGAGGTACAATTGTGAATACTTTTATTTCGATGTAATGAGGAAAATCATTTCTAAGCTCAACACTTCTATTCCACACTGCAGATTTCAAGAAATTGTACCTTTAAAGGCGAAAACTGTAATTGGAGCAGAAGATCCAACAGAAGCTACCAATTGGAACATACTAATTGGGAAAACTCTTAATAAAAAATATGGATGTCCTTGGTTAACGACTTCGGTGAATCCAATTGCTACTGAGGATAATCATAAAGAAGGAATTTCTGACTTCAAAAGACGACCTGGTATTAGTGGTCGGACCACAACTCCAATGCATGGGCAGCAAAGTAAGTACAGATTAATGGCTAGCAAGAAGATGGTGGGTGTCTTTATAAGCGTATGGATGAGAAGGGAATTGCTGGAAAAATACAACATAGCAGGAGTGAAAGTTTGTTCAGTGGCTTGTGGTATCATGGGTTATTTGGGGAACAAAGGATCAGTTTCTGTCAGTATGTCAATTGATGGAACGAGTTTTTGCTTCATAGCGGCTCATTTAGCTTCTGGCGAGAAGAAAGGCGATGAAAGGAGAAGGAATCACCAGGTGTCGGAGATTTTTAGGCGCACATATTTCCCACGCCTCCTTGAAGATGGCGAGAATCTTTTTCCACTCACCATCTTTGGGCACGAGTAAGTTGAGCTTCCAGCAAAGATAAATGAATGAATTTAATAAGAGATCTATGCCCTTTTCATGTACATTTCCAATTTTGACAGCATATTAAAAAAATCACCTGGAATTCAAGATAGAAACTAATATCCTAATTACCAAGCAAATATAAGTTGAGATCCAGACCATTGGTGCACGCTTTCATACACTTGTCTCACCAATGGTTAGATCGTGACTTGTGAGAAACCAAGATATTTATCATCAAGATCATAAAAGAAAAGGGAAATCCATAACCTATACTTATTTTATATACGTATGGAAGAAAATATGGTAAAGATAAGTTAACAGGATCGGGTTATTTTGAGCATGCTTATGATAAAATATGTTCTTTGTAGAGCAGTCGAATATTCTGGTTCGGAGATCTTAACTACAGACTATATTTAGAAGACAACACGGCAAGGCATTTCATTAGACAGCAAGATTGGACAGCATTGCAAAAGTTTGATCAGTTGCGGAGGGAACTAGATGATGGTGGCGTATTCCAGGGTTGGAAAGAGGGAAACATAGAATTTGCACCAACGTACAAGTATTCTTCCTCGAACTGCAATAGATATTCAGGTGGAATTCCAAGTAGAGCAGGAGAGAAGCAAAGAACTCCTGCGTGGTATGTTGATGCCCTGACAACTTCGTTGATGCTGTTCCTTGTTTTTTGTCATATCAATTCTTAATTGCCTTGAGCCGTATCTAGAAAATCTTTATTAGTATGCGTATATGGTGTGTTTGTCTTCAACTTTACAATTTTTACGAGAATGCTTTACTGAAAACTAACTCCACCTATCTTCCCGAGGTAAATGAATGAGGTGTAATATGGTTTGAACTTTGAATTTGCAGGTGTGACAGGATTCTATGGTATGGTAAAGGAGTCAGGCAACTTTCCTATTTCCGCAGTGAAAGTAAATTCTCTGATCATCGGCCTGTCTCAGCCCTTTTCTGTACACGAATTGAAGTAGAGAAATCTGGCAATCTAAGGTTCACTGCAGTTCCGACCACCTTCCTCCCAAAAACTCCTAGCAAAACTGTAAGTACTCTAATAAACTTAAAATTGTTCTGTAGGATAGATGATTTGCTGTAATGATACAGGATGCATTATTACATAAATTTGATATCGAGTACTAATTATTAAGTTTCTCCTGTGAATGCTATTGCAGCATGGGCAGGAGAGGACTACCGATGAGGTCCCATCCACGTTGCTATCACTAATTGTCACAGAAATGGAAGTTTCACCAACATATATGCAAGCTTGTATATCCGGTAGATGACGAAAACATAACTTCATTTTATTAATTGTATTGATACAATCAAGGATTAGTTAGGAGAACAGAGACGTTCATCACCTGCTCATAAACTGCTTGTTCACTGTGGTAGTCTTGTTCCTCAACATTGGTCTGTGAAATTATTTGGGAAAAGCTTATCCTCCAAATCTATCCTAGCTTCATGAGCTTCTTAAGCAGGAGCATTCAAGGAACCAGCTTTTGAATGAGTACGAAAATATTCTTAGCATCAAAAGGCAGGTATACAAATAAAGATGTTTAGGTCATAGCATAATTTCAACCTGTACAGTTATTGTGCGTTCAATGGTGCAATAGAAAGTTGTTAGGTTTTATAGCTTTTGGCAACCTTTAGACAAAAATATAGTTGTAAAAGAGTTTTGAAAGCCAATGAGTAAATTGATAGGTTGTATAGATGATTTGGAAGTCTTTGTATTCGGTTATGGAACAATAAGAAAAAATTGCCGGATTTGTGTTAGTCTGCGGCCAAGTTGTAGCTCGAACGTCCAAAACAGAGACGCCTTCGCTAACTTGTCGCTCAAGCGGAGCATCTGTCGCTCTCCTGCTGCTGGACTCTCGCTTGAGCGACGGTGCCACCATAAAACCCTAATTTGCATTTTTCGAGAGTCATATCTATCATATACTACCTCAAAACCTAAATACTATAAATACCCAAACTCCACTTCATGGAAAGACCGTGTTGAATTTTATTTTAACTGAGAGATTGCTTTTATCACATCCTACATATTATTCAATCTCATTTGATTCAACCAAAGTCATGAAAACTTCAAATCCATATAATCAAAACACCAAAATCTAACTTCCGCATAATCTATCAGAGTTCTGAAGATCAAGGACGGTGATCGGAGTTCCGGTTGAAAGAGAGCATGAGTTCTCGGTGATTCACAGGAGATAAACGATTCCAAAAGGTCGGGAACTAGTGTAGGATCTCGCAATCTAGAAGGGTCGTGGTGATTACAATCAAGAGGTCAAAAAGTACTAAAGTTTAGTCAGTCTGTAAGTCTTTATCGTTTATAGTGGATACTACTGGCTTGGGCAGGATTTTTTTATCCCGTGAGGGATTTTCTCCATCAACAATTTCGTGGTGTTGTTTACTTTCATGCAATATATCAATTGCGGTAATTCAACATAGAATAGTATTGCACGTGAATTCATCTGGATAAAATTAATAATTATAATTTGCTGCTGCTATTAATTAACAAATTTAAATTATAATGCAACATAGAATAGTATTGCACGTGAATTCATCTGGATAAAAATAATAATAATAATTTGCTGCAGCTATTAATTAACAAATTTAAATTCTGCATACAAACACCTATTCATCCCCTCTAGGTGTAAGTTGGATCAAACTCATAATTTTCAAAAGTAATCAACTAAATATATCTTGTCTTCTATATATCAAATTTACCACCCTATTTAAAAAGAAAAAAAAAACTCTCATTAGCTTAGACATGATGTCCAGGAATATAATTCCTCATAGCTCATATGTCCATGTTCTAAAAGTTGTACCTACCCTCATTTGATGTTGCTTCAAAGAAATTTCTCTGCACCGAAAGAAGAGGCTATTGACTCATGGAATTTCCTGCCCAGTAAATTGAAAGCGATAAATTTGGCAAATTTTGAGTATGAGATGCTAAATCTGGAAAAGTGTAGTGAGAAACTAAATTGAAATGTTCCATACGCATTATAAAATACACGTCCAGTCAAGCAACGAGCTCTATTCAAGATATGCAAAAAACTATCTGCTCTATTCAGGATTTGCATAAAACCATAGTATTAAATATTGATACAACACAACAAAGCTGCAGAAGCACAATTACTTGTTACCGAGAAAGGACAATCCTCCTAATCCTCCAATAGGCTGGTACATTATATATTAGGATGAATATGCTTTGTGAACTAAACCAAGTAACTATTGATGAACGTATAACGAATATAACAACTTACAGTCTACCAGATTAGACGATCCGTACTATCTAATCACCCGACTCCACTCCTTACAGCTCTCAGTGGATCCCGTGCTCCCTTACACCAATCCTTAGCTGTTGTTGTCAAAACTCTCCGTGGAATCTGCTATCCTGCAGCACTCCAAGCCTTGTGGATTCGTTTATCTTCTGTGGATCACGAAGAACGACATGTTCTTCACAGACAGGAACTCCTATCAACTTCCTTCGATTTTCAGAACTCTGACCGGATATAGAGGAAGTAGTGATTTGATATTTGGATTATAGGTAATATATTTTTCTCACCAAAACAATCACAATGGATAGAGGTTGAAAGATGGAATATGATAATTCTCTAACAGATGAAGCTC
>CAIGRB010009440.1:107958-125460 GCA_903798255.1 Fraxinus quadrangulata
ATTGAATCTTCAGAAGAATGTTTAAATAGATTGAATGCAACCGTTGGTATTTGTGTTATCTAGTTTATCGATTTCTCTATTGTGTAAAGTTGTTATTAAATTGAATCTTGAGCGCTGATTTGAGATTATTTAATAATTAGGGTTAATTAGAACGCTGGTTTCTAACTAATTAAAATTAAGGAGAAATATGAATAAATTCCAACGATGAATATTCAAAATATGAATTGAATTATGCTTGTATTTATGATCAATTGTGGATTTTCGACGGTGAATGTGGACTTAGACCAAGGTTAGTCTTTTGATTGTTTTCATTAATTTAATTTTTATTGTTATAGATTGACTTCATTACAAACAAAACCTCCCATCTCGCTAATATAGCATAAATAGTAAACTAAACACTCTTCGTAGGATCGACCCTTACTTCTATTACTACATTAATTTCTAGAAGTAAATATATTATTTTTGGGTACCTACGACAGCACATCACCTACTAATTAACTTTTGAACTATTTGCACATTACTCCTTGAACTTTTATAACTTATATAATTAAGTCCTTTTGTTTACAGAATTTGTCAATAACATAAAACAACTCAAACCTAACAAGAGCCATAAAAATAAAAATAAAAACAAATAGAAAAGAAAATATGCGATTTGATATATCTATGGTAGAAACGGATTGTAGTAATGCAATAACAATTAACAACAATATGTAATCCTAGTATCCACGCCCATGGAGCGCCTTGGTTATCAGCCGAGATGCAAATCGAGTAGCCCATACTCTTACATGACAAGCTTTTCACCGATTTAACTTCTAATGTTTGTGTAAATGGTTTCCACTCTTCTTGTGAACATTGTTGGATCTTACTAATAACTAAAATGAAGCAAACGAAATCTTTGCAGTCCCTACTAATGAATAGACGAAAAGGGCTAATTCCGACAAGAATGAAAGGCACAAATTCTGGTTTTTCATTCAAAGAATGAACATTTGGTATTTTTTTTCCCAATGATTTCGCTATTTACCATTCTTAAAACTTAATTGATGTTCTCATCCCCAACCTTTCAAAAAATAGGCAAAGTTCACATTTTTCATTCATTTTTGGCTATTAAAGTGACACGAAATAAATAATTTATCCTCCTCTTTAAATAAAGAAAAAGAGAAGAAAGTAGTAAAACAAAAAATAAAAGGAAAATCGTAGTGGGGGGTTTCAAACATTTTCAAAAAGTGAAATGGGTCCAAAAAAGAAAATGATTATGAAGTGACAAAAGTAACAAAAGTTTAAAGAAAACAAATTGACAAAAGAATAAATGAATTTGAAAGAAGGAAAAAAAATCTTATCTTCCCGACCATGCAAATTGCTCTCCTCTTAAATAAAGAAAATGAAAGAAAGCAACAAAACAAAAATAAAAGGAAATTTGCAAAGGGAGCTCCATCCCTTTTCGAAAAGTGAAAATGGTCCCAAAAAAATAATTCAGGAAAAAAAAAAAAAAGAAATAGAATTAAAACAAAACATATTGTCTCCAAAGTCTGCTTTTGCACCTTTACTAGAGTGACTGCTGACTAATAGGCAATTAGTCTGGATAGTCCAAAGTTGAATGGACAATGTCTAATTTCTGTCTTAAATGATATGGTTGGTCATGTTTCTTTGATAACTCCTTAAAAAGACAGTGACCTATTTGTAATTATGTCAAAGGACAATGCTCTTAATTTATAATTGAAAAAGAGGCTATAATTTGGTAAAGAGAAGGAATTGAATTTAGGGTAATTAGCACACAACGTTCCCACCTTATACTGTTAATATAAAAAATGTTTTTACTTTTCATTTTTTTTATATATTTTCACCTTTATTTCCATATTTCATTTTGCAAAATGTCATTTTAATTTATTTTCTCAATTAAAAATTGTGAAATGATTAATATATTCTTCTATTTAAATAAAACAAAAGGAAAAAGAAAAAAATAATAGTAATCATAATACCAATTTTTTTAAAAGAGCAAATGAGTCTCAAATAAATTATTAAAATGATAATTAGCACATAATGTCCCTTCATTTCACTATTATTGCAAAAAGTCACTACATTTTTTTTATATTTTCACCCTTAATTACACATTTAATTGCGCAACCCATCATTTCTATTTATTTTCATTCAATTTCTCAATAAAAGTTGTGAAATGACGAATATATCATTCTATTTAAATAAAAAAAACTAAAGAATTAATTTCAACCATAGTTCCAAATTTTTTTAAAAAGTCCAAATGAGTCTCAATTAACTTTATTTAAAATTTTTTTTAAAAAAGTGTAAACGAGTCTCAAATAAATTATTAAAGAATTAAAAATTTGGAAAAAAAATATTTTTTATTTAAATATGAGGGTATATTCATTATTTCACGATTCTTTATTGAGAAATTGAATAAAAATGGATAGAAATGATGATTTGCACAATCAAATGTGCAATTAAAGGTGAATATTAAAAAAAAAAGGTGGTGACTTTTTTGCAATAATGGTGAAAAATATGGACACTATGCACTAATTATCTTTTTAATAATTTATTTGAAACTCATTTGCACTTTTTTAAAAAATTTGGGATTATGGTTGTAATTAACTTTTTCTTTTTGTTTTAGTTTTATTTAAAGAGAATGGTATATTCATCATTTCACAATTTTTAATTAAAAAAATAGATGAAAATGACTTTTTGCGCAATGAAATGTGGAAATAAGAGTAAAGATATCAAAAAATGAAAAATATGGACGTTCTCCATGATAACAATGAAAGATGGGTGATTTATGCATGAAATGATACTTTTACTGGCACGTTAAACGAGTCAAAATTTTATGCCTTGGTGGTATGATAAAAGGGATGATTCATATATTTTATCAATTTTGATAAATAAAAATAAAATAAATATATGATTTAAAAATTAATAAAAAATGTTAATTCAATTAAATGTATTATTAGTATAACTTGTTTTTATGACGATTTATATCAAAATATTTTTTTTAGCATACTTTCAAATAAAGAGCAAATATCTTGTTGACCTTTTTAACATAGCTTCCATTTTTAATATTATTCAAAAGTCTAGTTTTGCACCTTTACTAGAGTGACTGGTGACTAACAATTAGTCTGGGTAGTGCAAAGTTGAATGGACAATGTCTGATTTATGTATCTTAAATGATATGTCTGATCATGTTCCTTTGATAACTCCTTAAAAAGACAATGACCTATTTGTAATTATGTCAAAGGAAGATGCCCTTAATTTTTAATTGAAAAAGGGCTATAATTTGATAAGAGAAGGGATTGAAATAGAGCAATGCCTTTGTACAGGGCATTGCATTCACAAGAGCCTGTACAAAGGGGGTGGATCCCACAAGTAAATAAAAAAAAGAAAAAAAAGGGTGGAACCCATCCTTTGTGAGGGGCTTGTAGAACCCTATGAAGCAATGCCCTGTACACAGGGGATTTACCCATCCTTTGTGAGGGGCGTGTAGAACCCTATGAAGCAATGCCCTGTACACAGGGGATTGCTCTTGAATTTAAGCATGAAATCATACTTATGGGCACATTAAACGAGGCAAAAAAATTATGCCTTGGTGGTCTGATAAAAGCCAAAGGGTTGATTTAGCACCCGTTTGATTTAGATAAAAAATATTATTATTATTATTTTAATTTTTGATAAAAATTGATAAAATATATAATTTAAAAATTAATAAAAATTGTGAATTCGATTAAATGTATTATTATAATGATTAAAAAATAAATTTAAAAAAAAGGAAAGTCAAAGAGAACTTAAATCCTCCCTTATGTGGCCGCATACATGATATAATGAGACGATAGATATAAAGATTTCAACATTTGTTCATCCCATTAATTTATTTATTTGTCAATGCAATATAATACAAACAGACGCGCTATTGCACTAAAAAGTAACCATACAAATGACTATTAAATTTAAGAGAGAGCAAATTTTATGAAAAAATAAATAAATTATTAACGTCATATTAGACTAAGATTTGATTCCAGCGTGGCCAATGATTTTTATTTATTTATTTATTTTTGGTTAAACTAATTAGTGCAATGGGGGCATAACTCAAACTTATTTCAAAAGTTGGAGACATAATTTTTATAAAAAAAAAAAATCGAAATATTAACGCATGTTTAATTTTGATTTCTAGCCCTTGTTTGAGCCTCATACTCATTAGAGGAATGTTTCCAATAAAAATGGTTTGTTCTTACATATCCCTAATAGTTTTCCAAATTAATCCCCCTGATACATATAATTCAGAAGAATATGTGTGATTCATACACAACATCTCTTTATTTTTTGAAAAAAAAATGCATTTTTGAATAGTGTTTTGATCTATTTCAACCACACATTTTTCAATAAAATAATATTGGACGCAAACTCAAAATTTTTCCTTATTTTTTAACCACACATTTACCATCAATACACAAATCAAAAATACATTTTTTATTTTTTTGACAAAAATGGAGCTCAAACCTGCCCCTAATGTATAATTGCATGTTAAAAAGCCAAATGCATGATGGGACTCTCGTAGATGGAGTAGTATAATTCAATTAAAACAAAAGAAAAATAAAACAGCCAAATGAATTTGAATCGGTGATTTCTCGATTGACATCCAAATGCTCAACCAAGCTATGAGTATCCAATGTCACCTACACTGGTGCCACATATCATTTAAATTGGTGTTGCGTAACATTGACCATCGAACAATATTTCTCAAGTGTAAGCTCTTTAGTATATTTCGAAAGTTTTGAGTCCTTTGTTGGAAATATTCATAAATTCAAATTAAAGGTCCATTTGGTCGAATTTCTGCTGTTTGTATCTTAAGTCAACATTCTCTAAAACCTTTTCTATCGTACAAATCACTTTTAGAAAATTATTCAAATAGATTCAAAAATAGTTTCTTAGTTTCAGAAGTAACTTTTGACTTTTCAAAAGTCTTGTCAAACAGGTTCTAAACATCCTAATAAGAAGTAATTCGCATTTAGATTGAAACTAATGCATTAGTGGCCACTAGAGGCATATTTTTGGTTGGTATGTCCGTAGTCTGTACAATAAACACACCATAACTCGAGTATTTTAACATGTGATAGTGGCATATCACGTTTGATCAACAGATCAAATGATTCAATGGCCAACACTATCATCTCAAGTGCTTTTGACACACTGGGCATGAAATGGAACATAGTCAGCAAGTTTGGCTTCAAAACGTCACAAATATCCACAATAAAACTATGAAGGATTGTATTCGTTGTTAAAATGTCGTGTCAAAATAGAGTTTGTCTTGCACCATTGAATTTTAAAAATGAGAACGATAAGCTCCAATCGCACTTCATTTATGTGACATTATATGTTCTATTCAACTAGTTTGTGTTTATTGTGTTAGTGGTCCACGAAGTTGTTGCACTAATGGAGTTCATATATTTATTCATTTCTTAACATTTGGTTAAAGCAGTAGTGACTAATGCCCCCTCTAGACCGAACTAATCAAGAGTGCTTGATCCCAAAATAAATTAGAACTCCACTCTTGGAATTTGTACTTGAATTGACATTTGTGGTAAGGTCGACGTGGATTCTCGGAAGGTGGGCAGGAAACCCCATTCCGCCCCGAATCAAAATTTCATTTTTCTTTAATTTTTCTCATAAGTTAGGAGTCATAATTAGAGATTATTTAGCCCCGTTTGACGAGGATAAAAATCAGATTTTAGTATTTTTTTCATAAAAATTGATGAATTGTGAACGTGACCTGATTAGGAGCTGTCATTAGAGTATATTTTGGTTACGGAGCGAATCAAAATATTTAGATTTTAATCCACATCAAATATGGGCTTAATCATCGCTGGAATTGAGACGATGATTAAAATTATAAATTTAAATGAATTGTGGTGATGATTAAGTTCTTAATTTTAAATGTTGACTTTGATTTAAATTAATATTTAGATTTTAATTCGTACCAAACATGGACTTAATCATCATCGAAAAGTGAGAGAGGATAGAGAAAATAGGGTGTGCAAATTTTCTCTTGTAAATATTTTTTATCATAGTGAAAAATTAGAGTTTCTAATCCTCAATAATTTAGTCGATACATTTCCGTGTAACACATGATTTAATATACATCACGACAATGGACTTGTCCAAATCAACTTGTTTTCTCAACTCCAATGATTCAAGTTGACAAGAGTTGGATAAGCCTAATGTCAATTCGACCTGATCGAATAGTGTACCACAATCGTATTGTCATCGCACGTAAACACTCTTAAACAAATATTAATGTATGATTAGTCAGTGTCCACTTGATATATTTTAATTACTCGACCCGACCTTTTATGGAAATTTGAACTATTTTAGTAGATGGAAATGATGAGACAATGACTTCCATTACTAAGCTCCTCGGTATTTGCCACCTTAATTAATTTTATTAATGCAATGTATGAACTCAGATCAAGACAAGAATCCTCCACTCTCAGTGGAGTTCTTATATAGGAATATTTTCATTTAATTTAATTTTAACAGGATGCTATTGTATTTTTCATTTCGGCTAAGCATGTTTGGTAAACTTTTAATTGTAATTTAAATTGATCAAATATACTTTTTTTTGTTTTATATTTTATGTATCTACAACTTATTATTCACTTTTTACTTATACGTGTTTATAATTAAAATTTAAACACTCCCAAAGAAGCATGTTTAACTTGTGCAGAATTCTTGGCTCCTACCAACATAAACACTAATATTTTATTGAGACTCGAAGAAAAAAACGAGCACATCATTGTGAAAGGTGCCAAATAACCGGAGTTGATTATGTGTGGAAATTAATTGATAGGGTGTTCTCAATTGAGATTTTGATGGATTTTAAAAATTCTTTTAAATTCGAGTGTTTCTAACTGAGATTTTAATGAATTTTAATGAAATTTCTTAAAATCTAGGTACCGTCAACCACTCATGGGTTTATAAGAATTTCATTAAGGGTGATTATATTGACACCACAATTTTTATTTGTTAACAATACAATTTAATTGTAATTAAGCTCCTCAAATTTTGCTCATTATAACAATTATTTCCTTAACTTTTTTTTTTGGGTCAAATTTTTATCTTCAACATTCCATTAATTAGTATGTCTCGTCCTTCATGATAATTTATATCAAAATATTGTTTTTCATACATCAAAATGAGGAAAAATATTTTTCGAACTGTTCATTTATTTTTTAAAAATATGATAAAAAAAATAAGTTGTTTTACGCAATTTCAATGAACTTTCGGACATAAATCGGTTATCAAATACAAATGTGTTGACTAATAGAAAGTTTGAGGATAAGAATGATATGAAAAACTGTTAGAGATATAAATGCTATAATGAGCAAAAATTAAGAACCTTAAGTACAATTACAATATAGTGCAATAAATAAAAATTATAGTGTGAATATAATTATCATTTCATTAATAGAAGTTTAATAGATTTAGATGGACTTCAAACTTAAAAATACATATAACAAACTTTTTTGAAATTTCACAATTTTTAACGGGATTCTTATTAATTTTGTGAATATCTATTCAAATCCACGAAATTTATTAGAATTTATAAAATTTTAAAATCCATCAAAATCTCATCTGAGAACGTCGCTCTAAAATAATAAAATGTTGTGGATTTGTGATAGATGAACAAAAAGATTTCTAATAACGTGACATTGATGTCTTATAGGTAGACGGTCATATTTAAATTTTATCTCAATTAAATTCCATCTATAACTCAAATTTCATCTTCTTCTGTTTGATTGAATCACTTCATCTAATAGTCTTATCTAGCCGGACATCTTGACAATGTCCAATTCACTAAAATTTCATCTTCTTCTATTTGATTGAATCACTCCATTCAAATACACCAAAAGAGGCACTAGAAGTGAACTTTACAAGTCACAATTCACTGAAATTAATTAATTAGCTTCCTCTTTACACCTCCACACTCCATATATTTCCGCAAATTCAGGCTCATATTTGAAATCCAATGTGTCAAAAAACGTGTCACTTTTTGTTATATTAAATGAGACATTCAGCAC
This sequence comes from Fraxinus quadrangulata, assembly GCA_903798255.1. Taxonomy (NCBI): domain Eukaryota; kingdom Viridiplantae; phylum Streptophyta; class Magnoliopsida; order Lamiales; family Oleaceae; genus Fraxinus; species Fraxinus quadrangulata. The sequence continues at coordinate 116,031 of CAIGRB010009440.1, forward strand.
GGACATTTCTTTTTGCTCTTATCACGACACTGCACTAATAGTTACTACTAATTGATTGATCAATTCATGAATACAAAATCAAGCAAAAGCAGATTCCGTTGCCGAATATATGGATTTAGATCACAGCTTTTTTATTGCATTCTGTTAATTTTAGTTGCTTTTTTTACCTTATAAAGTAATTTACACTCCAAACACGGTTGATATTGTCAAAAACTGTAGTCTGGAATTGTCCAATATTCGACGAGATTTTTCTTAAAAGGGTTATCAATCAAGTTGTTTTATCTCATTTTTACTGTATCATATTGATATCATAGCTAAATGTTGCCTTGAAGGAGACGTTCTATCAATCACTTTTTTTTTTGACGTTGGAATCCGCAACCGCTACCCGCCAGCGGAGCCCAGACCACTCCAATCAATTTTTTTTATCTTTCCAATCAATCACTTTTCACATGGTTCCATGGTGTCAGAGTGCAATTTGTGTGGGGGCATCCCGGAGTTAAAAGCAATCGCCTCGAACACTCGTGGCCCATTTTACATGGATGAGGGTTGGGTTCCTTCTCGTTGCCCTGGAGTCAAGAAGTGGTTTTTCTGCAATAATTTGAGTTGTCTCGAACGCACTTGTCATTGAGGCTGTGTGATCTATCTTCATTGTATCGATCATGACAGTTGAAGAGGTGGCATAATACTTCTTCACCTCCTTGAATCTAACGATGCTTCATTGTATTTTTGCTTAAGCAGGGACATAACTTTTTTGCTCTTTAAAATCTCAAACACTAACGTGGATTGCACTAAAACAGTTGTCACATCAGCTAAAATAGAAAATGTATACAAATGTTCATCTTCAATAAAACATGTTTAGCACTGTCTATCAGATGTGTCAAGAAAAACATAAACATTGTCAAGCAGGGCTATCTAGATGTAGAAGACTATCTAAACTGAATGAATAACCATAATTTAATATTTCTCTCTTTCTCCCGTTTCTTATTTTTCTCTCATGTTTATTATTTTTCTTCCTCATATTAAATATACATTAGTGATGAAATTTAAATAATAGACGAAATCTACTGAGGATGAAATTTGAATTAGTACATCTATTAATTAGACATTACTGTCACATAGATCGAAAGCATTTATCCTAGCTTTTTATTTAGTTTATTTCCTTATTTAGCTCAATTATATATACCTTTATTCCTTTTTTTTTTTGATACCCAGGTATCCCAACTTACGTTGAATTATGTTCTGGACCACCCATCACCGGCCCCTCAGCAATGGGCGGAGGTAAATCGCGATATATGCCCAAGTTGATCAGGGTCCGTGCACTCTTTATACTGTTGGCCCCAAGGGAGCCTTCCTCCATAAATGTTACATCACAAATCTGCTCCATCCACAAATGAGTATTACATCATTCAACTGCTCCATCCAGGATTCGAACTCCCCACACTGGGATTGTAAACCCAGCAATGCCCGTCTTTTGCCAACTTGAATGTGCCCCGGGAGCTATATATACCTTTATTCTTGATTGTTGCCCGTTGGGCTTATTAAGTTATTTACTGTTTAGTATCTTTTCTTTGCAAAATTGTAGGCAACATTGATATTGAATTAATGAAAATTTGAAGTCGTCCAAATATTCAATCGTATATTCTATATTTCATGTTTAAAATCAACGAGCTCTTAATCGTTTTCTCATTTTCGTCGCATCAACTATAGTATATGAAATTCAGACATTTTTCACGTGGCATGAGAATAACAATAGCATCGTCTCAATCTTTGCCTGGACGCTAGATCAAGAGCAATTAGAGGATCAAAATTATCTAAATAACTCAACTTTTCATTTATAATTCCGTAGTGTTCACTTAATGTTTATGTCAATGTTTAATGGCTTGAAATTAGATAATCAAAATTATCTAAACAGTTGAGAATTATAAACCATAAATCTATTCCACGGAAAGCAATCAATTTGAAAAAAGAAAAGAAAAAAAAACTCAAGAAGATACAAGATTTATAGAGGTTCGTTTCAATGTGAGACTACATCATCTCATGTCGCTACAATAATTCACTATGATGAGTAAAAAATGTTTATAAGAAAAAATTGCACATCTATTTTCTCTAGTCTCTCTCTTTTTGATGATAATAATAAAATCTAAGGACAATTTTCTATTTATAGACTAAATTCTTTAATATAATTTTATAAGAACACAAATTCTCAAATAGTCTTTATTGAGATTTTGATATGAGAGCTTTGCCCCCTTCCAACCCACACGGCGACCTAGCCAAGGAGGTCGATCTGCGACCAATCTTACAAAGTGTAAATAATTAAAATCGACAATTATTGAACTCCACAATTTAATATAAACAAATTAATACTAAGTAAATCATTGGCGAATAATCATTCGTCATGATAATCACTTTAATTGAAAGTACGAAATAGTTGAGCCAACATCACATACAATTTTTTAAAGAAATTAGGACGGACTGCGACAAGACATTGTGACTAACTTTACATCTCCAGTCACAAGTCATAACTAAAGTAAGAATTTTTTTATCATTATCAATTTGCCTGCATTAAGATTAAGTGCTAAAGGCTAAAGCTAGCGAAATATTTAAAGACGGATAATTGTCGAAAAAGTTTGTGTACCTTTTTTCAAAGTTTCAGTTTATTGACTGAGGCCGAGGCAGATCCTGACATCAGACTCATCCCAAGGCTTTTGGATTGAAACCTGAATGGCGCAGAATAGAGATAACTTCTTTGTCCAAAAATAGTGCTTTTTTATTTTTATTTTTATTTTTATTTTTTGGATAATTGTCGCAGCGGTATCTAGGGATGCTAATATGTCTCATCGGCTCAAACGGCTCAAGCTCGACCCAAAAAAAGTCCAATTCGAATCAGCTCGTGGCTCGATAGGATCGAGCCGAGGTTCGGGCCGAGCCCCATTTTCGGCCTTCGGCTCGAGCCACAAGGGCCATTCCTGCCCGTAAGCCTAAAAAAAAAAAAATTACAACTGTAATTTTTTTATACGTTAATATTTTGTTATTATTTATAATACGTATAAATTACACAAATTTTAAATTCTTTAAAAAAAATTAGATTTGTCACGAATTTAAAAAAAATAAAATTGAATAGGCTCGCCTTGCTAGGACCCGAGCCGAAAGCTTGGGTCAAGCCTAAATTTTTTAGCCGAATTTTTGCTCGGCTTGAGCTAAAAAATAACTCGAACCATTTTTACTCGAGTCGAGTCTGAGCAAAAAATTTTTGGCTCGCGACTCGACTTGGCTCGTGACACCCGTAGCGGTATCAAACATTTCGTTTAGTAGTAGATTTTGTCCAAACCTTTCATTCGTACCATTCACGGTACTAAACCTTTCAAAAATTAGCACATGCAGTTCAAATGGATGATTTCAGTTAGTTGACTATAATAGTAAACCCGCAAGCTTAATTACTCAAGTCAAGTAGACTTCGAAAAGAAGCATTTAGATATTGAGACCTTATGATTATTTTTCCAGACAGATAGTGATTCATGCAGGAATAATATCGAGCTTAGGTCTAATAAAAATGGTCAATTCATGTTCAAAATCACCCTATTAACATGTGACTGCCGTCCCAAAACTCATATACGCAGTAGAATCCCACTGTCAAGATCATAGTGTGTGCAGTGCATATGGTTTATGAAGAGACCCACATTAAATACTCCATAAGTATCCTAAGCTAGTTATGGAAATTATATTACAGCCCACTCATTCTTGATTACAACCAACAAAATCAAATCTAATGTATATCATGCTGTAAAATAGTTTTCTGCATAAAATATTTTTGTTCTTTTTTTTTAAAACAAATATTGACTCATAACAATAAAAAAATATTTTTGTTTGTTTTCTCATATAAAACATGAGTACACCAAACACACAAAACAAAACAAAAAATATCAAATTCACACAAACAAAATACAAAATAAGAAATAGAAATGCATGAGAACAAATAAATGAACAAACGTGATGCATGCATAACTTAATGTCACATAATAATAAAGCACAAGCATGCACCAATAAAAAAAATGTCTAAATAGTTAGGTACGAAAATATTCTTACCTTTAAGAAACTCGCGATCAATCTCACAAATTTTCAAATCACTTTTCTTTACCCAAACTTGCCTAGTAACAGGAATATGTCCGGTCATCTGTGTCATTAACTTGGTCAATTGACTCACTTGATTAGTACGAAAGCCAAACTGGCCAACAAATCCCTGATTCTTATATCTAGTTAAGTTCCCGTTTCTATGTCTGTTCAGGAAATGATGACACCTAGGTCTTATGTATCCTACCTTACCACAGTGAAAACATGTAGGGATAAACTTATGACCAAAGTTATGAGATCGTTGATATCTATCCCTAGGTTGGTGAGTCCTACGCTGTCTAGTAGGCCTCTGTCTAACAAATCCCTTAAGATTTGGGTTAGATACATGTTTAGGATGTTCACTAGTAGGGACAAACGTGGTCTTAGAAGTACTAGCATTGTTTCCCTTAAAACCTAGACCTGCCTTATTTTCAGTCGGCTTGCCCATTCCTAAAATATTGTCTAACTTTTCAGAACTACTAGAGAAGGCAAACAGTTGAGACTTAGAATGTTGTAGGTCGATCAGAAGGTTCTTAACCTAAATGTCTAAGGTCTCTTTCTTAGTGGTCAACTCATTGAATCTGCTAGAGGATNCTCATTGAATCTCCTAGAGGATTTCTCAAGCTCACAGGTGAGGTTCTTAACCCGAGTTTCTAAAATTTCATTCATGTATTTCACTTCACTCAGGATCGAGGTAGATTCCTTAATGTGCGCCAATAACTTCTCTTTTTCCAATTCAAGTTTCTTATTCTTCGCACTCAAGCCTTGTTTTTAATAAGAATCTTAAAACTCTCCTCATACATCTTATTATAAGCATCTTGGATATCTTCCTCACTTATGGGCTCTTCATCTGAAACCTCACCACTACTTGCATTCTCAGCCTTCTCACTTTCCTTATCAGATTCATTTCTAATTCTAGTAGTAAAAGCAATATACCTTCCACTTTCTTCGCGAGTGAATTTCTCACTCTGATTGTACGAGTTAAACTCGTCATCAGTGAGAGTAACATTCATAACATTTTTCTCACTTCTCTTACTACTAGGTCACTCTTTCTTTACATGGCCAAAACCTTTACAATTAAGGCACCTCACAGACTTGGATTTTCTCTTAGATTCACTCGATCCAGCTTTGTATCTCTCTTGAGGGTTGTTTTTCTTCTTAAATAATTTTTGGAATTTCTTAGCCAAGTAAGCTAACTCTTCATTAATCGGTGAATCGGAACCACAAGATTCGGTCTGAATATTTCTTACGAATTTCATGGCCAGAGATTTATCTTTAACATGGTCATTTAAGGTCAGCTCATACATCTGGAGGGATCCAACTAATTCCTCTATCTTAATGGAATCTATGTCCTTACTTTCTTCAATTGCAATAACCTTAGGTCTAAACCTTTCAGGTAGGGATCTAAGAACCTTACGAACGATTTTCGACTCGGGGATCCTTTTACCTAGATTAAAACTAGAGTTCACAATATCGTTCAACTTAGCATAGAAATCATCAAATCTCTCATCATCATTCATCCTAAGGTTTTCAAATCTAGACGTCAACATTTGCAACTTAGAGTTCTTAACAGCCCGAGTTCCCTCATGTGTGGTCTGTAGAATATCCCAAACTTCTTTAGCAACCTCACACATAGATACTCTCCTAAATTCTTCATGGGATACAGCCGTAAATAAGGCATGTAAGGCTTTGCTATTCTAATTACACTCATCTAGGTTTGTCCTAGTCCAATTAGCAATGGGAGTGAGGGTCACTACGTTGTCTATAGTAGTACTAGAGGCACTCCAACCATTCCCCACAATCAACCATATACGCCCATATAGGGATTTTAAAAATACTCTCATCCTAAATTTTCAGTAGACATAATTGCTTCTGTGAAATAATGACGGAACAGACAAAGAACTACTCATCTAGACTAAATCAAATAAGGGTCAAGAATCGAAATTAAGTTCTGATATCAATTGAGAAACGCAAGATTCGATCCAACTACACCTAGATGGGTTGATTAAGTGTAAATGCGAAATTAAAACTTTAATCAACAAGCAACAAGTCACTAGTTAATTATGTCTACATGATTAGTCAAACAATTCAAATTATCTTATTTTTGAATACTGCAGTAATATTAAAATAGTAAAGAAAGCACTAAACAACACCAGAATTGTTCACGGAGAAACCCAATGTGGGAAAAAATTCGGGCACTTTGCCAGTCAAAAGATCCACTATAAACTGTTGATAAAACTTACAGACTACCAGCAAAATTGACGACACAAGCTTTCTGATATCCTGTCTGAAGTTTGAAGCAGCCCTCTTGGAATGTGCACACCAGTACCAATCCTGGCTCTTCTTTGTAAAACAATCCTCCTAGAATTAGCACACGAACTCCAATCCTAACTCTTTATGCAGTTTATCTCATGTAGATCTTCCCCAAGAACTCATCGTTCTTCAAATTCTTCCTTGATCTTCTATGCAGCCAAGTTGACAAAACAATCTGCAGCAAACCCAAGCAAAGAAACCAATTTAGTGTTTGATTTGATGGCTTTGATGTTTTCAATGAGAGTATGGCATATGAATTGAATGATTGAACTTTTGATCTTGTGTAGGATGAATTCTTTCTTGAATAGAATATGTTTAATCTCTCATTCGCAGAAAAAACAACGCCTTTATTTATAGGTTGGACAAATTAAGTTGAATGGACCAAGAAAAAAATCAAAAAAATTGAAATTAGGTCTGACCGAAAAATAACGTCGCTCGAGCAAGAAGCATACTTCGCTCGAGCGAAGGGCATGTCGCTCGCACGACATGTGGGCGAAGGTCGAGCGATGGTGTCTTTTTTTCATCCGCTCGAACATCACTCCGACGAGCAGCTAGCGAAAAATCAGTGTGAATCCTTCTTGTTCCAAACATGAAACCCCGAGCTCTAAGACATACAAAAATCATAGTCATATTCAAGAACAAAAAGATCATTCCAAAATAAAAAGAATTCACAATTTCTTCATCATAATCAAACCTTTCTTTAGTGTTCTTCAAGTTTTGGGGATTACATTTTATGAATGAGTGTTTAATCCTTGCAAGGATTGTTCAATCCTTCAAACCATTTTTTCGAAAAACCTTCAAGCATCATTTTCAATCTGTGAGGGGGCATATATCGTTTGAGGACAATGATCATGCGTTTGAACCTTCAAGTTTGATCCTGGTTTATTAGTGTTTTGTTGATCTTGTTGCTGATTTTCTAGTTCGTTTCTTCTCGAACTCCTGTGCATCTCCAACACTCTCTACCACAATCCAATTAGCTGCCAAAAGCTTTCTGCTGTCGTATACTACGTCGGTCAATGGGTAAGTATATATTGAAGAATAATACTTAAGTGCCAGAAAATGTATGACATAGAGAATGATGTGATTTGATGAAAAAGTTGAGTATATTTTAAACAATTCAACGATAGATTGTCAAGTAACATTATGTTTAATATTATATCAACCGTTATGTAGCATGATTGTATACTGGAATTTCGTGCCAAAGTCATATAATTGCAATGGAAGTCCTCTTCCTAATTACATAAAAGTCAACTTCCTTAGCCCATGGCCACACTTTTTTTCAAAACCGTTTTTTATCATGCGTTTTTTAGAATTCATAACTTTATATATATATATATATATTAATATAAAATCTTCCTTTAATCTTTTTTCTCGATGGATCCAGCACGGGAGGCCGCTCCGACTCGCTGGGTGCTGGATCCGACACTGACAACAACCCGCCACCTTAAATTAATTTTTCGAAAGTACAATATAGCTTTTCTGGCCATTCTTGAACCTATGATACCTTCTGATCAAGNCATTATTTTTATATATCTATCACACTCTAAATCTATCCATATTAAAATTATTAACTTATTTTTTTAAAAAAATACTATTTTCATTATCATCACATTCCAATATTATCCTTACTAAATTTATTCATTTAAACACTATATATTATCATCACTTTTATCTTTCCACTCTAAATCTATTCATATTACAATCTCAATTAAAAAAAAAAAAAAATACTATATTCATCCTCATTGCATATAACATCAACCTTCTTACTATTCAATAATTTATTCTATAGACCAAAAATTATAAGATGGGATTCCATAAACCATAAACCCTATAATCACCGCCACTCTCAATATGACATGGACTCTGTTATTTATTAAAATCGAACATAATAATTTGAAAGGAATCGAGTAAATTGGAGGGCATCAATAAGCACTGCCAAATGCCACAACAACTTCAAAAGCTTTTGAATTGTGCTAGTCATTAGGTATAGCCATGAGTTATTTTCATCACACCACAATTCATTCACATCTTCGATAAGTGTGATTAATTGAATTATACAAATAATGAAATTTCTTTTCCTCTTTTGATAATCCTGGCAGGAAAAATGGCCACCATTGTTTTGAACTCAAGAAAAAAAAATCTCAGCTGAAAACTCAGATTCTTATTTTGACAATCCTAGCACAAAAGATAGGCATCAATGTTTTCAATTAAAGAAAACCAAAAAAATAAAGATAATCTCAACAGAAAACTCAAATTATTCGGAATGAAATTTCTTATTAATACTACTTGAATTCAAAAAAACACATTATTAAATAACCTAAATATAAATCAATTCATAACGCACATTATCAAATAACCTAAATAAAAATAAAGAATTCTTTAGATACTAAATTCATCAAACCCACAATAAAAAGGTAATCTTTACCGTTTCAAATTCTTCTTCATATTTTAATGTGTCTGTATGTATTTGTTCTAATATTGTTTTTTTCATTGTTATTTTAGCTTAGTTGATGAAGATGCTTTATGAATATTAGAGACTCCTAAATATATAAGAATGATGGATTTAAATAGCGGAATAGATTCTAGTAAGATAGGATAATATTAGTCTCTAATTATTAACTAATTCCTATTATCTCAATAGGACCAACATTTCAATACACAAAAGATGGCTATAGTGGTAGGGCTGTAAATGGATCGGATATGGAACGAATATGCCTATATCCGATCCAATTCGATAATCCAACGGATATTTGATTATTAAATCCATATCATTTTTGCTATCCGATCCGAAATTAAAGAAATTAGGAAAAAATAATAATAATGTTGCAATCAACTTTTTTCTTTTTTTTTTCCTTCAATGTTTTCAATTAAACGGATTTAATAATTATAAAATTTTCAACTTTTTTATGTTTTGAATTTGATGACTTTTTTATTCTAAATTTATTTATTTTACTCACAAATAACATGCCATAAAAATATTTTACTGACTCAATTATTTATAACAAAGATC
>CAIGRB010009452.1:0-13278 GCA_903798255.1 Fraxinus quadrangulata
CTCTATCATTTGCGTGTTCAATATCTTAAAATCTTGAGTGATTAACAAAAAAGTTTTAATAATCAATTCACCCCCTTTTGGTTAGCCAATCTTGGGCTTTCAAACTCAAATTTCAATACATTTGATTTTGAAGCAAGACAAGACATTACCACGATGTACTCCCATATATTTTCTTTAGCCTTATATTTTAGTGAAATCAAGTTCGCCAGAAGCGTATTAGTTTCAGCCTTATCACCTCTTAGAAAGCATTTTTTCAATTTCTTTAATAAATTCCTTGACATCAGTTATATTAGCACTCGTGAATATCACTGGAATTCCACGCTTCATGACCATAAGACTCGTGCGGTTTAAACGATCCCACTTATTCGATTCCCATTTTTAATTAGTGAAACTCTTATCTGTAAGAGTAGTGGATTATTCAGTCCTTAACGCAATGTCCAGATCTATGTTGTCAAGAACGATACAAACGTTCTCTTTCCAGCCCTTAAACTTTGGTTCAAGCACATGAATAAAATTGATGTCAGCAAATATTGTAGAAGTTGATGGACTAGCTGAATAGAGAATTTAAACCTAATTAATAGTTTCATATGAAATCCATATTGGACAATCAATAATTTCAAATGATGATGATCCCCATCACAAAAGACCGAGTATAACATTGATATTTAATCTTTAGACATAAATACCAACTTGTAAATGGCACTCTCAATGTAGTAATCAAATATTAACAATAAATTCGGTCAAACATCAAGTCTTTTTTTTGAACCTACTCAATGTTCACATAATGGAAAACTTTACAATTGTCACATATTTATCATGATAGGTGTGTAAATAATTCGGCAAAATATTGACATTCTTTTGAGCCGATGAATATCCGCATGAATTATATACACAATTTTCCTAATATTAAATTAATTTAGACATGACAGGTTACTTTGATAACATGTTTTTTCAATTAATCTATTTTAGAAAATTAGTAATCCGAAATACATTTTAGTTCTAGGATTTGAAATTTGATTGCCCCTATTAGACTTTTAATTTTTTTTATTTCTTTTGTTTTAGAAAAAAATGATAATAAAAAAATCAATGGGCACTGCAATGCCGAACAGCAATTGCCCCAACAACCACCGCAACTATAAATCTTGTTTTGCTTCCCATAATAAAAAAAATTACACCACGTTGCCCAAAGCCACTTAATTCTAGGATGGGTTTAATTAATAAGAATTTAGAAAATGTGGCCATACATTCGATCAATCAATGTGTTAGAAGCAAAATTAATTCTAGTTAATTCAAGCACCTTTTTATTTTAATTCATTCAATTACACTATCATAATAGATACACATAATGCCAAAAGCTTAAATTTAACAATCAATTTTAGTTAAAACTTTCTCAAAATCCAAAATTTAAAATTTAGGGATAAAATTCACATTCCAGAATTGAAAAATCCGAAGCACGAATTTTAACCCTAAAATTATTTCTTTAATCTCAATGGTTTAACATGAAGTTGACTCTGATACCACTTGTAAACTTTATGAAACTTTAAACTTTAAAACTTGAAAACCTAATTATTTTATTGTCAAAATTTTTCATGTCAAATCATCAAGAAAATTAATAATGCGGAACATGCCTTAATTCTTTGGGAATAATTTTTTAATATCAGATCTTGAATCTTAATCATTGGTTCTTTTGGTTCATGAGTTCTTGATCTTGATTTTGATTTTGACTTCTTGCTCCATAATCTTAATTATCTTGTTTGTTCGATTTAATTGCTCAAATCTTTCTTCTTAATTCTTTTTTTTTTTCAATCTTTGTTCCTGATTGTGGGTTTTTTATCTTCCTCTTCAATATGTTTTCTTTTGTACTCTTGTGTTGATTGGATGACATAAATAATGAGAAGTTGTATATGAATTGAAGACCATAACCCTATTTATAATTTCATCTGTATTTGGCTCATCATCAAATACAATCCTAATAGATCCGGTCTTACACATATAATTCGGCCTACACTTTATTTAGATGTCCTAAACCCAATAATTTAGTTATTTATTATATCACTTTAATCGTGCTCAACTTATAGCCTTATACACAATTAATTACATATGTAGGTCCACATAATAAATTAATAAACCCAACAGTTACGCTTTATTATTTTAATTTCTTTCATTTCTTTGCAGTTAATTATTTTAGAACAATTACGTCTTTTACTAGATTATCATTTCCTTTTTAAGTATTTTTCGGTTATTTGTGCTTTTAAATGAAAAAAATAAATATTTGAGTTTTTCTTACTACTTTCAATCCAACTCGAATTTCTGTGTGAATCAACGAGTTATAATTTGTATTGATCTTTTCTCATTAGACTTCATAGGCTACATGCCAGTAGTAGGCCCGTCCATCATTGGCTGGCAGTCTTCATCGGCATCTCCCTTGGAGAGGTTGGTATGTATTTGAAATCCTAACCACAAGAGGAAGACCAGTAGAAGGAAAAATTCCGTGCTGGCTGCATTTTAATTCCTTCGATCCAAAATCAGTACTCTGCACAATCAACAATTTTTTAATCAAGATCAAGAATTTGGTATTATTGTGAAGAATAAGAATATTTGATTTCCATATTTGTATGTAATCTAAAATCAATAAGTTTCTAGATGTGTTCTGCGTGACGTCATCGCTATTTTTTCTATTTGTACTACTACATATTAATAAAGAGCTTAGCTGTGAGGCCCCAATTGCCGAAGTGAAGTTACCTGACGAGGACACATAATTGGCAACATCAACTGAAGGTGCACATAATGGTGATATGAACAAATTTCAACCATAATGGTTTGATGGTCTTGCGAGCGTGAATTTTCTATGAGTAAAAATAGAAAGAGGATTTCGATGATGCTTGTAGCCTTTCGTCCCTTCCTGTACTGTTGGATGGCAAATGGATGTCGATTTGGATGAGGAATATTATGGTTATTCGAATTTTAATATGAAGATTGACAAGGGTGTACCCACAGTGTGATTAATAGAAGAGATATTGATGGTGGACGCGATGGTACGTCTATGCCGACAATAGGCATTTGTGGTATTGCAATGGGTAATAGTTAGATGGATGAGTACATTAATCAAAGAATGCACAACTGATAAATATCATCGAACAACCTAGACTGCCAAGTTCCAACATTTAGATTGTCAAACAGGCATTTTCTATTTTAGCAAAATTTATTTTAATCTTTATTTTAAAGATACTATTGTCTGAGTGTTTAGAGAGGAAGATATTTTTTTAATCGGAATTTTATTTACCTCTCACTGGTTTAGTAAAAACAGATCAGATTTTGAGCAGCTTTTGATGTAAGTTGTTTAAATGCGTGGTTAAAAATTTAAAAAAAAAAGTTGTAGGTCCTATCGTGGAAATTTTCGAGAAATCTTGATCCGGGCTCGTTTTAATCAACCAAACGAACACCAACCGATGAGACTCGACCCATAACTTTAACACTTGGTTGCCACAAGTTGACTCACCCACAAATGATACATTTGGTGATTGGTTTGTAATCCACAAAGGAAGAAGAAATAGAGTAGCAATTGGAACCTCAAGGAAGAAGAATCAAAACCAGCCAAACTTCACGTTTTTCTCTCTATCTTACAAACCAATACAAAAAACAACGGCTGCAAATAGATGAATATATATAGCACTAGCTAGGTCACATCAATTGGGCCAAACTTCAATAAATGGGCCACCATATATCACCATCCAACTAATAATCACAACTTGGGCTATCCATGAGTGTTAGACCACGAGCAACATTAACTCAATGAAGTTGCTTCTAGTGGCCCCAAGTTATTTTCAGGTTGAGTCATCACTAAGGTGTCGATATAAATTATTCAACATCGGTTTAACATCATTGCCCGAAATTTATTGAGTATCAAAAAACTCAACAAATCTCCACCTTGATACCCAATCAACATGCAAGTAACCAAAACACACAGTTTATACTTGCATAATTAAGGTAACTAATAAAATTGGTATCACATACCTTACCTCATGTTTCGAACCCTAAACACATACCATACCTACTCCATGTACTCACCAGTGCTAAAATCAAGAACACCCAAATAGAAGCAGAAATCACAGCAATCAGTCAAGAGCAAATAAACATGTGATTGAGATATCATATAGGATAACATAGATCTTTTCAAACATGTTCACACAAAACCACATATTAACACCAAGTTAATCAATAAGTCAACACATATACAACAAATGCATAAATGACCCCACGAAAAGATCTTACCACACTTATCATATCCTATTCTGTGTCGCTCACACCTCGAGAACACATATCTCACCTCATCACCTACTATACTCACTAGACTAATCACTTAACCTATGTCTAACTGGTAAGTCACAATATATCCTAAGTTCTTGGGATAATCCTCTATCACAGCATCACTTCTTCTAACCTATGTGGATAATGGGTCTCCACATAACAGGAGTGATAGAAGTGCCTCTCTCACACTCCACCTGATCAGGGTCTCTTCACAGATAAAGGATTCGAACATTGATCACATATCCACTCGTGATTCAAATATCACACTCCACATCCCCGGTACAAACAACCAATGTACCTCTAGGCATATATACTCCATCTCACCAAAAGATATACAACACACTACTAATGTATCCCAAACTACCATACATGCAAAAAATTACACCAAGTAATAAGATCACTCCAATTCATGCCAATGTACATATCAAGCACATTGAAATGCAAGACATAATCATGTAACGAAATTAAGGAATCTCATACATGGAGAAAGGATTACACACGGATGCACATGCAGTAACTAGGTTTACACTAAATAAACCTCACTATGGTCATCACCCGAACCTTTGGCCACNACTCGACCCTATAACCACATTCACCATGTCTTTCATCTTATCATTCATTTTTTAACGTTTCTAGGACAATTTATGTTAGCATGTCCAAATTTACTACAGTTAAAACACATCTTATTTTCTGCACTTACCTTAGACCACATTTGCCATCAAAATTTTTATGAAAAAAACCTTTTCATTTTACCAAATTAAAAATCACATTTTTTTCATTAAAAAAGCATAACTCAAAACGTGTTTATTTTTACCAAAAATGCACAAAACACAAAATGTAACCAAACGACGACCACAAGATAGGTACAGACACAATTCACATAGAATGGTCAAATAAACTTTCCTAAGGTCACATGCAATTCTGATAATAAAAAAATAATTGATGACAAATTCACGAAGAATTTAAGGCAAATAATTAACAAGTAATTCCTAGGTCTAGTAACAGGCAATGGTTACCCCTTCACGGTAACCCCAAACCTAATGTCACCCCACACGATGACTTCTAATGCGAAAAGTAAATCGTTATCCTACACAATAACCATAACTGCAATAATAAAAGGTAAATAACATGATACTGAGCGGATCACGTCTGAAGGTGCGTAAATATCGAGAAATGTGAATTTATCACTTTAGGGCTATCACTATCCATCCCCAAGCTACTGGTAACCGTAACAACACAAAACGATACCCAACAATCAAACATCGAAGGGCAAAATCGTCCAATTTTCACCGTATGACCTGAAACTGAAAACGGACACCACCATAAGGTTTGCTACGCTACCATAAATATTCTGCCTGAAGATGCCATCACTGGAAAACCACCCATGTACTCTCACACGCCGCCCAAGCTCTTCGTGCCTGGGCTTTACGCATCGGCAACACGGGACCTCATCTACTTGCATGTCATGCCGCGGCCACCGTTTCTCCAACAACGTATGTGGTTTGGCCGGAAAACACCAAAACAGTTCCGACAGAAATTTAAAAAACTAGGTAGTTTTCTGTCTTTGTTTTTCTGCCGATTTCTAGCCCTTTTTCAGTCGATTTCCAGCCCTTTTTTCACCACAAAAATCATAGATTTCTCAACAAGACAAGCTCCGATACCAATTATTGTGGAAATCTTCGAGAAATCTTAATTCAAGCTCAGTTTAATCAACCAAACGAACACCAACCGATGAGGCTCGACCCATAACTTTAACACTTGGTTGCCACAAGTTTACTCACCCACAAAGGATATGCTTGACGATTAGTTTGCACAAAGGAAGAAGAAATAGAGTAGCAATTGGAACATCAAGGAAGAAGAACCAAAACCAGCCAAACCTCACATTTTTCTCTCTTTCTCACAAACCAACACACAAAACAACGGCTGCAAATAGATGAATATATATAGCACTAGTTAGGTCACACCAATTGGGCCAAACTTCACTAAATGGGCCACCATATATTACCATCGAACTAATAACCACAACTTGGGCCATCCATGAGTATTGGACCACGAGCAATATTGACTCAATTAAGTTGTTTCTAGTGGCCCCANAATGGGCCACCATATATTACCATCGAACTAATAACCACAACTTGGGCCATCCATGAGTATTGGACCACGAGCAATATTGACTCAATTAAGTTGTTTCTAGTGGCCCCAAGTTATTTTCGGGTCGAGACATCACTAAGGTGTCGATATAAATTATCCAACATCGATTTAACATCATCGCCTGGTATTTATTGAGTATCAAAAAACCCAACAGGTCCCATTAAACGTATAGTTGAAAATAAGTTTGAGAAGAAAATGAATTTTAGAAAATGGAGGTCAAATAGAGACTTAGTTATATTATGCTTATAATTGTGTTTAGATAGTAAGAGATTGTAAACAATGTTCATCTCCAAAGCACATAATTTACAGAATCTTGATTTATTTAACAGCGATAGATTGCCATCTAACAACTCTTCATTTATTGACAATCATTTTAAGGAAAATGTTATCATATTGAAACTTCAAGAACAATCCACTGTCTTCACTCTTCACTATGAAAGACCTGGTGGTGGTGATAGAGGAAGAATTGGGAGGTAACACTTTATTGTACATATTCCATCACAAATAGGATTGAAGGTTTTCTTGCCCTTATTGCAGATTTTATAGCATGGATTGTAGCAGCCAAGACATTTGTTTCTACAGCTAAAGATGCAAAAAATATTAATTCCCTTTCTGTTGTGGTTACACCGATTATAGCATGAATTGTAGCAGTAATCATCAACTTCTGCCTCTACAAACACGAACATCAGTACCACGATAATCACACAACTCCAGGCCTTCATGTTTGTATCAATTTTAGAAAAAGGATCCCAAATCAAAATATTTATAGACGCATTATTTTACAATGGAGAGGACATTGCAACAATCATATTTAGATTGTGGATAGAATCTACTGGAGCTTTTGTAATTTGGACAGGGTCAATAATATTGTTGGTGGTAAATTACTAAAATCTAAACAATTATGGTTCAAATCTTTTTTATAGCATGAGTCATTAGGTGAAGGTAGCGTTTTTGCCTTCCTGATCTCAATCTTTAGTCTCTCAGTTCAGAATTTTGATGTCAATGTAGTAAAATTCAGATTACAAGAATTTGTTATAGAATTTTGGACATATGATTTTATACTAGATTATGTGAGGTGGATCACTTAAATCCACCGGCACATGATTATTGGACCTTGTGTGCTTGGAATTGTGCTAGTTGATGTGTATTATAGACAATAGTTCAAATCCAATAGTTGGATTTAATTTTGTTTTCACTTAGAGATAAAAAATATAGAAAGGAGCTAAGTGGGAGAGTTCATTTCTCTCGAGATATTCTTGGTTGCCTCCGACAGTTCTCTTGGTATATCAATTGCCATTTCATTGAATCTGGCGTTGCACAATTCTGAGTTCAACATTGATGGTAAGGTTGAAGAAGATTTGAGTCGATTGGTTTGGTTTGGTTTTATATACTTTGAGAGTTTAGTTTCCACATTGTAGCTGTAATAAATCATTGTACACTACATTTTAAACTCTACAGATTTATTTACATGAATGGCCTAATCTTTCTTCATACATAACCAAATATATATAATTTTTAATGAATATAATTGATATTTAGACATGATTAATTCTTTTTCCTACTAACTTTTATGCCCTTTATTAACCTATTTGTTACGCTTTTATATACGAAGACCCCTACGTGGTCGCAACCATCCTACGTGGCAAACGGTTCAGTGGTCCAATGCCATGTACACTAACATGAGGCGAAGTTAGACTGACCCTCAAGTGCGGACGACCCACTTTCCCTATGAAGTGAGGTTGGACCGACCACATTACACACGAACCCCATGGGAAAAGCCGGTCCAGGATGAGGTGATCAAGAGAGCTGAAACAGATCTTACATTATGAGATTGACAAGACAAATCACTATCACCGCCAACTTATTTGGACAAGTCCAAGGCCGTAAGCTAGGCCTTAGATATACAAAAGTGATATTAACATTTAAGACTGTGATTGATTGATGCATATAATGAAAAAGTTTAGTCCTTTGGATGAGGCCACGCACATTGTCATCCAACGGCCTTCATTAGTCTTGCCCAAGTATAAAAGCTCACAGCTAATGCCATCCAAAGGTAATGCAAGCTTGGAATCTCAAAGTTATAATCTTGCTATCATACTTTCTGCTCATTTCTCCCCAAAGCTGACTCTTTTTTTTTTTTTTTTTTTATATTGGAGGCTCACATCTAAAGCTCTCCCAAACTCATATAATTATTTCTCCAACTGATTTGATCGTCGAGTACACGTCCTTCCAGAGAAGGCCACGTGTAACTAAACCAAGTGTACAGAAACCAGGTTTACGTGGACATGAAAAGTTTTGGGATCTATTGGCCACATCATTGGTACGTTTTTTGGGATCAAGAGATTGGCGCCGTTTGTGAAAAATTTAACACTATAACGACGAGTGTCCCTATGGTAAAACCTATTAAAAGTAAGCAGAACCTTGAAGAAAGACTTGGTTCTTGAAAAAAGAACCGTTGCAAAAAAGAAGCACTTAAAAACTTGTCTTTAGCTTAAAGTCAAGAACTTATTATGAGTTCCAACTACTATAGCTCGCAAGGAAGAAATAGACAACTAGAGGCATTTGAAGAAGAAGTCTTTCGAACAAATTTGAACATGCATCGCCCCTATTACCAACACAGGCAAGGCGGTACCACAGCACATCTAGCCTGGGAAGTAGGGAAGATGGCCACAAACATAAGGAACATGGCCAATCAAAATGCTACCATACAACAGTTGCTCATGTAAATGCACCAACAGGCGAGGTATCGACTGTCCCAGCAGGGAATGTTTTCCCAAGAAGGCGATGAAAATGATACAAGAACCTACCTTCAAATGTACAGAAGGGAGCTCAGTCTAGTAGAAAGGGAAGTGAGAATTGATATGTCCACAAATTACGCTACTAGCCGACCCGATAACAACATGCCACGGGAGGGTAACTTCTCCCCAGAGTATGCTCAGGAACATAAACCCTAGAGATCCACCAGTGTTTTTGACATGAGCAGACCATCAAGATTTGGAAATAGGTCTCGTCAGTCCTTGTATTCAAAGAAGACCGACCGTGATTAAGGATAAGAATCTCCGGGAGTTCCTTATCCTTTCCTACCTAGAAATAGGTGGGACTAAGGGGACGCTGTGAACTTGAGAAATCAAGCAGAAACTTCGTGATCCCCTCGTTACCAAGCTGAGGATAATGATTCAGATAGTCCATGCACATCTTTTGAATTGGACGATGATGATGAAAGTCTTTTATTTTCCTAGGAGTTGAGAAGCGTCCCTATCCCAAATCACTTCGAACTACCAAAGATACCCAAATATGAAGGAAAGGACTACCCTACGAAGTACCTCAACAATTACAAGACCCATATATCTCTAAGAGGAGCCTTGCCGGTGCTAAAGTACAGAGCTTCGCATCTCACATTAACTGGGCTGCTGAAATTTGGTATAGCCGTATTCCAACTGACAGCATAAGAGGTTGGCTAGATCTCAAGAAGGCCTTTTTGAACCAATATTTGTCCAAGAAAGAGGGAAAAGCCCTAATGCAGAGGCTGCAAGACATGAGACAACAGGCAGACGAAACTCTAAAAAGCTATCTGGCTCAATTCACGGATGAAATGACATATTGCACGTGTGTCACGGATAGGAAAGCCCTTTTGGCACTGAGAGGAGGACTCAACATAAACATCCTTTTTTGGAGAGACGTGCGAAACAAAAATCTCACTTCCTATGATGTCTTAGTAGAAATAATGATGAGCAAAATTGTCAATGACAAGCTAATTGACCACCACAACCAAACTTTGTTGGCACTTCCACCGCCTCAGAGATAGCGGCGAGGTCCTGTATCACACTTGGTAAACCAACAATAGACCTAACCAGGACATACCATCGCTCCCATCTCAGGCTAGGCACTAGCCACTACCATATTAAACTCAATGCCCTCATTGGCATATGAGGAGGTCGAATCTGAGGCACAAAAACAAGTAAATCAATCTAGGGAAAGATCTTTCATGCCAAAGGTATATAACTTTAATGATAAACGAACTAAGTTTTATTTAAATAGGAGATCTTTTCTAATAATATTTTCTCAGATGTTCGCTAGTCCAAGGATGTTTTAGAGGTTTACCACTTTCGTCCACAAGTTTATATGTTCCAGCCTTATTACTTCGACTACAGTGTATGGCCCTTCCCATTTTGAACCTAAAGAACATGACCATATTTCTTTGTCTGCGACAAAGGTTTTCTTTAAAACTATGTCGCCTAAGTTTTCCTGCAAACCTTGGAATTGAAATTTCACTCCATCTCTCTTTGATAAATCGCGAGCTTCACTTGAAATGCATCTCAACTTTCCTCCAGGTTTATATTTATGGCTTTCTCATTTTTGTTCTTTATCAAAGTTTAACATATTTGTCAAACTCGAGCTTATTTTAACTAGTATCATAGATTTGACTTCATAAACTAATGAGAAAGGAGTATCTCCTATTACAGTTCTTGTAGTGGTACTGTATGATCATAAAATTTGTGGCAAATTATAGGCTCATAGTCTTTTCATGAAATCAAGCTTTCATTTCAAAATGCTTTTCAAGGTTTTGTTTACTGCTTCCACATATCTTTTACCCTAAGGGTAATACTGAGTGGAAAAATATTTATGGATTCCCAGCACATCGCATATGGCTTTCAGCTTTTTCCCTTGGAAATGTGCACCATTATTGAGATTATTAGAGTTTGAGAAACTATACGCGACTTTCATATTTTTCCCTAGATGAAACTCTCGTATTTAATCCTTCATATTGCTTTATAGAACATGGATGTCTTTCCTCGACTAAAGTAACAAAAGCCATAATACACATGTTTGCCTAGTGATTAATACTAGAATTTGACAAGAGAGATATGTGAAAGGTTGAAGGCGTTTTGTAAAGTGACCGATCTATTTTCTAGGACTGAGTACCCAATATCCAATCTTTATTTTTCAGGTATGTGTGACATAAAATTGTCAATTTACGATTGGATAGCATCTCCATGATGAAATCAAAATAATGGCTTCTAGTATGATCAAAAAGTTTGAAAAATATTGGAGCGAGATTCATGAAATGTTGTCCAAAGCTAGTGTGTTAGATCCAAGATTTAAAATGAAGTTAGTTGAATATTATTTTCCATTTATTTATAGAAATGAAGTTTTGGATCTTGAGTTAAAAATGTTAGAAAAATTTGTCATAAGATGCTAAATGTATATAAAACAAGATATGGATCAAGTGAGAACGTGACTCAATCTTCAAGCCAAAGCTGATAAATCTACTAATGTAAGCAAAAAAGATCGGTTGCCATGATTTGAAATATTTTTTTCTAATACCACTAGTATTAATAATACAAAATTAGAGTTTTGTGTTTTCTTGGACAAGCCTATATTGTCTAGATCGAATGATTTTAACATATTAGCATGGTGGAATGCAAATTCAATAAAATATCATGCTTTACAAAAAGTTGCAAGAGATATGATCTTAGTATGTATAGTGGAGTTTAAGTCTATATTCCCTACCAATGAAGGATTTGTTAGTTCACACAGAAATATGCTTCACCCAAAGATTTTGGAGGCTTTGATGTATGCTCGAGACTGGGGATTGAAACTTATTGTACGAGAAATACAGTTATTTATGTTTTTCTTATTTGTTATTTTGCTATTTTTTTTATTGGTAACTAGTTTTATTTTTTGTTAGAACATTTTTTACCTTTGTCATACTCTGAATGTTTTACAAACTGAAAAGGAGGTCAATTGATTTTTTTCTTTTAATAGACTTCAATGAAAAAAATAGTTAAATACATCAACTACTAAAAATAATAAACAACTTTTCCATTAATCAATTTCTACGGAGCCTGACATAGATATTCTAAAGAAGAAGATGATGAAGATAAATGATGTCTAAGGAGCATGACTAGTGGCTCATATTGAAACGATGAACATCAGTACGATGAATTCATTTTCCTTATCATTTATGCTTATTAGGCTATCAAGAGTTTCAACATGAAGATTGAAGAAAGTGGATAACATAGGAAGTTGCAACTACAACAATTAGAGGAAATTCGCAATGATGTCTATGACAGTGCAATGATTTACAAGGCAAAGACGAAGGCTTTTCATGACAAGATGATCTCTATGAAGGAGTTTAAAGTTGGTCAAAAAGTCCTTCTATACCTTTCAAGACTTCGTTTGTTTCCAGATAAGTTGCGTTCTCGTTAGATTGGATAATTTGTTATTACTAATGTTTTTCCTCATTGTGCAATTGAAATTCAAAGTTTAGAGACTTCCAAAGTTCAAGGTTAATGGCCATAAATAAACAAAGGCGTTGCTTGGGAGGCAACCTAATGAGAGTTCGTTCCTTTATCTTTTTATTTTTGCATTTATATTGTGGTTATTTTTGTCATTTTCTTTGCATTTCGCCTTACATTGAGGATAATGTAAGCTTTAAGTGTGGGGGAGGGAATTTAGGTTATGTTTGAGTTTTTTTTTATATTAATGTGAGTTTAAATTTTGAAAAAAAAAATAAATAAAAATAAAATTTTGAAAAAAAAGTGGTGGTTTTCAACGATTTTGGTTGTGTATGCTATTTACTAGATGGGTTGTACTTGGTGTACATAGGGGGCACTATAATGGACACATGGTGCCCCCTTATTGAAGGGAGCGTGGGCCCACAGGCACCCCCTCCAATAGGGGGCACCATGTGTCCATTATGGACACCATTATGGTGTCCCCTATGTACACCAAAAATAATCCTTACTAGATTCAATTAAACTTTTGAAGAACTCGTAACATGATTGAATAAGTAATCTCCCAACTTAGAGTTAATTA
>CAIGRB010009469.1:11162-34428 GCA_903798255.1 Fraxinus quadrangulata
AAAAAATCACTAATACAAAATTCATTTTAACATAAAAATGGAGCTTAAATAAGGGCATAATATTGAGAAATTTGCATCACAAAAATAAGAAATGTTAATGAAATAATTGAAGATTTTTTTTTTTGTTAAAAAAAAAATAAAAAAAAAAAAAAAAAAAACGAGCAAAAACACAAAACTTTCGAAAACTACAAGAAAATGAGACTTGCTAACTCAATGAACTTCACAAAACAAGAGTTTCACCACCCTCTCAACTTCTTGTTTGGAGCCTGAGTTTATCGCAGTACGGAACCATTACATGAATCAACCATGTTTTTCAATTTTGTCCTAATTTTTAGAAATTTCATACTTGTAATTTCGATTTTACCCCAATTCCTTATAATGATTTTATTGCTTTTGGTGTATAGAATTAGGATTTCTAACTTTCAATACTTCTTCCTAAACACAATTAAAACACTAAGCGTATAACTGAGGAGTGAGTTTCGCTCATTATTTTAATGTCACTTAAACTTGATATTTTGGTTGTCTTTGAGTAATTTAGAACGTTTTAATGTGTTTGTTCATGTTGTTTTATAGATAAGGTAGATTGGTGTAAATGATGAAAGTTGAGGTCTGAAGAAATCTAAGAGTAAAGGAGAAGAGGAAAGGAAAGAAACAAGGTCGAATAATAAACAAAAGCCAAAGATCAAAGGTGGAAAAACGGCGCCGCAGCATCATGGCTTGGTGGAAACAGTAGGAAAGCTGGTGACATAGCTCCAGTAGAATCAGAGATCTGGCGCCGCAATGCCAGGAAGAAATAGGTCGCAGCGCCGCTAGCAAGAACAACGAATTTTTTTTATTTTTTTTACTCTTTTCTTGGCCCAATCCGACCCTAACTCTTTCAAGACTTCAAAATACTATAGAAACAACCCTGAAGACCAATTTCAATGAAAGAACTCAACGTCGCAAAAGGCAAGTAGCAAGGAACAAAGCAAGAAATCAAGATCGATACATTGAAGAAGATTGAATCTCAACAACAATAGTTTTTTTTCTCTTTTCTCCTTTATGTTGTTCTTGATAAATTTGATAGTTTCCATGTTTTCTGTCATGAACTAAACTCCATATCTAAGGATTGATAAAACTAAACTTGAGACCATGTTTTGATTTTATATTAGTTATTTCTTTCAATTTTTCCATTAAAGTTTATTTGTGTTATTGGTTTAATGCTTCCAAGTACATGTTCACTAATTGAATGATTTGATACTTTAAATTTCAGCATTTAAGAGAGGAAAATTTAGGCGCGATCTTAGGATAACACAACCTAGTAAATCAAAGGTTTCGAGAGAAAGTATAATTCATTTGAAGCATATTCCACATAAGAACTACGAACTTGATAATTTCTAGATTTTAATTCGGAATAGAGATATTGGAATTGAAATATAAGAATAATATTTACTCGACACTCGAGAGAGGAAGTAGAATTAAATTAGGGTTCTTTCTTATAAATTTGAAAAAATTGCTTACAATTAATTATATAATTGAGAATCATATTTGATAGTTTGGTGAAATCATAACCCTATGCTTTCTCATCTTGATTATTCTTCTAATTTGCATTTATTTGTTGAATTCATCACCACATTCTTCATATTAACTTAGTTAAAATCATTGATTCCAAATTTCATTCATCTAGATAAAATAAGAGCCACACAAGTATAGTACTTGGTAGAAATTAAATATCAATCTATGTGGGTTAAACATCCTAACTCCATTAATATATTACAAAACTTGATACCGTACACTTGCGCTATAATTACATTATATAAACTGCATAATAAGTTTTTGGCGCTGTTGCCGGATATTGTTTTATTTGGTTTTCACTAATATTATTACGAAGTAGCTTTAGTTTTAATTTAGATTTCTATACTTTTAAATAGTTTGATTTGTTCTTGTTTCAGGTTTATGCAAAGATCAAGTAATCTCGAACTTCTACCCATTGATCCTGAACGAGAACGTACTTTTCATTTTCTAAGTGGTTTACAAAGAAACGGACAAGAAACAATGGCAGCATAGGAAGAATAGGGAGTTAATCAAAATAATCAGCAATATGCTATAAGGGATTATGTCAGACTAGTTGTTAATGACAACTACTCTAGCTAGTATTGCATGCTAGGCAATGGCTGCAAATAACTTCGAACTGAAGTTAGGATTGATACACATGGTGCAATGGAATCAATTTTAGGGAATCTCCAACAGACGATCCAAATGCTCATCTTAGTTTTTTTTCTCGAGATCTACGATACCATTAAAATGAACAGCGTTATTGAAGACGCCGTGAGACTCCATCTATTTTTGTTCTTCTTGAGGGATAAAGCCAAAGCATGGTTCCAATCATTGCCAAATTGATCCATTATAACTTGAGAGGGGTTAGCTCGAAAATTCCTGACCAAATTTTTCCCCCTTCCAAGGCGCCTCAATTGCAAATTGAAATTAGCTAGTTCAGACAAGCAGACTTTGAACCATTCTATGAGACTTGGGAGGGATTCAAAGATCTACTTAAAAGACGCCCTCAGCATGGTTATCGAGATTGGATGCAGATAGAGATCTTCTACAATGGGTTGAAGGGTCAGACATGGATAGTAGCAAATGTTGCAGCATAGGGTACTTTAATGTATAAGACTACAGATTATGCATATTCACTGCTGGATGAAATAGCCAGCAACAGCTATCAATGGCCAAATGAGCATTCAAATGCAAAGAAAGTTGTTGGTCTTTATGAGTTGGATCTCATTACATCTTTAGCATTTCAGATGTCATCACTCACAACCCAAATAGCCATATTAATGTCACAAGGGACTTAATAGAAGACAATATCTATTATTGTTACTTCTAATCACACCAAGAATCTGAGATGAAGAATGAGCAAATCCAGTATGTAAATTTCAGAAACTTCAATCAAAGCAGAAGCTAATTAGCCAACCACTGCCATCCAAGGCTACGAACTCATGAGATCCTCTCTTATGGTAACAATACGATGTGCAGCAACCTCCACCTGGGCTCAATAATCAGAATTCTAAAGAAAAATCATCACTGGAAGACATTTTGGGAACCTTTATTTCTGATACTAGAGAAAGTTTTAACAAGTATGAATCTTGACTAGACAATATTAAGACTTATATGACCAACATGGAGGCCACAATGAAAAAGCTAGCAACTCCAATAAATTCCCAAAGAAAAAGGAAAGTTTCCTAGTGATACAAAGGTCAACCCAAGGGAGCAATTCAACGCAATCACATTAAAGAGTGGAAAAGTAATTGAAAAGAGCAAGCCTAAAGAGACTGTAGTGCCCACTTCGAATCCCAAACATATTGATGAAAAGGTTGTTGAAGATAACAAAATTGAAGCAAAGACCACAAAGAAGGATTATAAGCCTAACTCAATTTTATTCTCAGATAACCCACTGATCTTGAAGCCACAACTGCCATATTTTAAAGAAGGAATTTGATGAGCAGTTTACAACATTCTTTGAAGTCTTCAAAAATATCTACATCAATATTCCTTTTGCAGATGCCTTGGCAGAAATGTCGAATTATGCCACCAAGTTCTTGAAGGAGGTGATATCAAAGAAGATGAAGTTTGAGATAGTAAAATTGACAGAGGGGTACAACGTAATTATCCAAATGAAGCTCCATTGAAAATTGAAGGAGGCAGCTTTACAATTTCATGCACAGTTGGTAAGTCTACCATTTATAAGGGACTATGTGATCTATGGGCTAGAATCGATATAATGCGCCTCTCCTTATTCAAGAAATTAGGACTTGGAAAAAGTGAATCCACTAGCATCATTCTGCAACTAGCTGACAAATCCATCACATATCCAAGAGATAGCATTGAAAATATATTGGTGAAGGTAGACAAATTTATCTTTTCAGAGGACTTTGTGATTTTGGACATAGAATAATATCAAGATTTATCATTAATTATTGGTCGACATTCCTTGGCAACTGGAAGAGCTCTAATTGATATCTGAGGAAGAAAATTGACATTGCGAGTTAATGAAAAGCAAGTAATGTTCAGCATCTATCAAGCTATGAAATTCCTAGAAAAAGGCAACAGTTGACACATGATCCAATCAATTGATGCAGTGGACAAAATTTCAAAAGAGAATTGTTCAATGACCCTTTAGAGCAGTACATGGCTACCAATTACTCAAAGATTTATACAGTTACTATTGAAAGCTACACAAGGACCAAGGAAATAGTTGACTTCCTCTTAGCTCGTGAAAGATACCTACAAGAAGAAAAGAAGAGCTACATAGAAAATGCCTTTGAAACCTCTAAACATTGTTAAATTAAAAGAGGTTTTGAAGGTTACACCAGAGTTGAAGCCGTCTCCTAATCCTCGTGGTCATACTTTATTGAAGAAAAATCCAAAGCCAAGAAAAATGTGTCAAATCATAAAGGAAATGTCTTCTGAAGATCCAACTTAAGGCAGTTTGACATTGTCAAGCTAATGATATTAAAAAACCACTCTTGGGAGGCAACACAACCTTTCTATCTCTCTATCTCTTATCTTTAGGTATTAGTTTATATTTTTATTAGTAGTTTATTAATGAGTTTGCTTTTCTTATAGGAAATTTCAAATTTGGAGAAGAAGCTAAAATCAACATCCATCAAATTCATCATTGCATCAGCATGACACCGATAGCAATGAAGACAACCGATATTTTCACTCAAGGAACTCCTCCTCCTTTTTCTTTAATTTCACATTGAGAACAATGTTTAATTTAAGTTTGGGGGTGAAATTAATTTTTAAATTGCTTAATTTTTTTAATTGTCTAATTGCTTAGTTGTTTTGTGTGAAATTTTTTATTTTTGTGTTTTGTACGAGTGTTAAAAAAATTTAAATGCTTATGTGAGTTAGATAGTATTATCGACATTGATGCATATACTTGAAACAAATGTTGGTTTATGAATTGTAATGGAGTTATGTGTTTTAGTTAAAATCTTTGCTTATTCATGTGAAACGTGAAATTATACATGCACGTGAATTGATTATAGCATTGTACATGAATAGGTTGGGTGTTCGGGTAGGTGAAAAAGAGATGATTTAGACTTGTGGTGATTCCATCCATGTTGAAAAATATATTGGTGTGGAGTGTTTTTTAACTTTCAAGTATTGAGCTATGACAATATCAAAATAAGCAAGGAGATGTGCAATTGTGACTAAATTGTGTTGGCTTAGATAACTAGTGGGTTTTATTCACTTGGCCTAAGTTTGATTGTTGATGTACTAATAAATTGGGAGAATCACCACATGCATAAACTGTTGACATTACCGGTTAGATTAAACCAAATTTGAGAGGTGTAAGAAATTAGAAGTTTGAAATAAACTTTACAATGCACCTTGGGAAGAGAATAAAAGAAAAAAAAGTTTGGGGTGTGTGAATCCCATAAGAGAATAAATAATATATTTGACTTTTAAGGTCAGAAATTGGATCAACTTGTGAATGTGTAGCGTTACAATTAATTCTTCACACACACACACACACCCCTCCCCCCCCCCCTGCACTTTGCATTGGATGAGTGAGAATTTTGCTTTGGCATTATAACTTTGAAGTAGTTTATAGACTTGATGTAATGTTTTCAGTACTGAGCCGCAAAGGCAAGCTACTAACTAAACCTATTTTAGGTGATTGTGTTTGTTTAATCATCGTTGTGTGTCTTTAGTTTCCTTTTTTAATGCTTTCTCGAGGACTAGTAAAGAATTAAGTTTGAGGATGTTTGATAAGTAAGTTTCGTCCATTGTTTTAGTGCCACTTACACTTGATATTTTCATTGCCTTTGAGCAATTTAGAACATTTTGATGTGTTTGTTCGTGTTGTTCTATATGTAAGACAGATTGGTGTAAATAGTGAAAGTTGAGGCTTGAAGGAATCAAAGAGTAAAGGAGAAAAGCAATGGAAAGAAACAAGGTCAAAGTAGAAATAAAAGCCAAAAATCAATGGTCGAAAAGTGAGGCCGCAGCGCCATGGCTCGTTGGAAACAACAGGAAGGTTGGCGTCGCAGCGCCAGTGGAACTAGAGATCAATAGAGATATGGCGCTGCAGGGCAAGGAAGAAATACATCGTTGCACTGCCGACGAAAAAAACAATTTTGATTTTTTTTTTTTTTGGACTCTTTTTTTGGCCAAGTCCGACCATAACTTTTCCAAGACTCCAAAATACTATAAATACAACCCTAAAGGCCAATATCAAGGTAAGAATTCAACAACACAAGAAGATAAGAAGCAAGGAACAAAGTAAGAAATCATGATCAATACATCGAAGAATATTGAATCTCTCCAACAATAGTTTTTTCTCTTTTCTCCTTTATGTTGTTCTTGATAAATTTGATAGTTTTCATGTTTTCTATCATGACCTAAATTCCATATCTAAGGTTTGATGTAACTAAACTTGAGACCATGTTTTGATTTTATATTAGTTATTTCTTTCAATTTTTCCATTAAAGTTTATTTGTGTTGTTGGTTTAATTCTTTCAATTATCTTATCACTAAATGAATGATTTGATGCTTTAAATTTCGGCACGAGAGAGAGAGAGAGAGAGAGAGAGAAATTTAGACAAAATCTTAGAATAACACAACCTAAAAAATTATAGGTTTCGAGAAAAAATATAATTCTTTTAAAGCATGTTTCACATAAGAATCACAAACTTGATAATTTCTAGATTTTAATTCTGAAGAGGGATATTGGAATTGAAATATATGTATAATTTTTACTCAGCACTCAAAAGAGAGAGTATAGAATTAAATTAGGATTCTAACTTATAAACTTGATAAAAATGATTAGAAATAATTATATAATTGAGAATCATATTTGATAGTTAGATGAAATCATAACTCTAGGCTTTCTCATCTAGATTATTCTTCTAATCTACATTTATTTGTAGAATTTATCACCACATTCATCACGTTAACTTAGTTAAAATTATTGATTCCAAATTTCATCCATCTAGATAAAATAAGAGCTACACAATTATTGTACTTGGTGGAAATTAAATATCAATCGCCGTGGGTTTGACATTTTATCTCAATTATTATATTACAAAATTTGACATCGTACATTTGCAGTATAATTACATTATATATAACACCTAACAACAACACATACATACATATACCATTTTATCCTTTTTTTTTTTTTTCCAATACTCTTTCACTCTCTACATTTTATGTCACTACCAAAATTTGGTTGCACCAATTGTCTTTACGTCGTTTCTTGAACTCCCAATGTAGGAAACACAATTATCACTTATATACCCATTGAAGCATGCCCAATTAAGCCCCCGTTTGAGCCCTATTAAATTCTATTTCATTCCATTAATTTTTTCAGAGAGAGAAGTAGAGTTGGTGTGATTTATCAAATAAAATAATATTACACAAAAATCTAAAACTTTTTCACTACACATTCTCCCATCAATCACTATTCTACAAATTTTCAACCCCCAAAAATGGGGGCCAAATAGGGGCTAAATTAGAATAGCTTAATTATCCACTAGCTTGTCCAAATCACGTAGGAAGCAGTTTTCTTTTCCTTCCATAACACCACTAACCAGATCTCTTTTTATTTTGTATTGATCAAAACAAATCTCGTGAGGTTGAACGTGATCTACCTCAAGGCCAAAGGTCATCCATGATCCCCTACAAATTGCTATTTCCTTGGCTCAGTGTACATATAAGCCAGTGTTATAAATTAGAAGATCTACCCAACCTATATGGATAAGCTAAGATGGTCCAGTTAACCTATATTTTCCATGATCGAGGTCCAACCCGAGGCCCAAGTACCTATATTACAAAAATTCTCCATCCTAACCAATGTATGGACAAGGACACTTCACCCGCACTCTAAGTTGCGTAATCCTTATCAAACTCTATCTTGAGTATATTAACCCTTGTCGACTAAGAAAGCCTAATCCTTTCACAGCAAAGATAATATGTTGAACAACTCGTAGGCCCATGGGACAATTTGTGATACAAAATAGTCCTAACCCCCCTCCCCCTTAGAAGTACATAGTCTCTTTGCCTTCTTTGCCCACGACGTCGTCATTGGTCCTTCCTCAACGACCAATAGATCATTGCCCAGACTCACCCAACAAGTGTAGTGCTAGCCACTTTGGTACAACTACCTTAATCAATAATCATACTACATACCTTGTTGTTGACGTGGCATCTCGTATGAAATATGTTCTCCCTTTGTTGTTCCAATCATCCACTTTGATTTGAGCACTAAGAGCTCGCCTTGTAACCAATAGCTCTCCCTCTGTGTACTCTACATTTTTACCATCACTAGCATCTTCCAATTCTAGCATGTCATCACATTCACCCTCACTATCACTCACTACTTCTCCATTATCGTGCAAGATCATCACCTTTTTATTTGGGCATTGAGAAGCAATGTATTCCGATCCCAAGCACCTAAAGCACTTGATATCCCGATTCTAAGGGGTTTGGGAATTAGTCTAAGGTGTAGTTTTGCTAGCAACTTCCTCTCTTCCCTGTGATAGCTTAGTTCTACATTTTAAAACAGCCACATTACCTTTATTGCTATCCTACTTCAGTTTCCAATAAGAGTTAGAACCCGATGAATATCTAGTTGTCCATTTCCTCTTCAATTGCCTTTTCCCCTTCATAGCTAAATGTAGCATGTGTTCCAACTCCACATAATGTTGCAACTCTACCACATTAGCTATATTCCTATTCAAACCATTCAAAAATCAGGCCATGGTGGCCTCCCTATCCTCATCAACATTCGCTCTAATCATAGCCATCTCCATCTCATTGTGATAATCCTCCATACTCCTAGAACCTTGGTAAAGGCTTTGCAATTTTTAATGAAGCTCCCTATAATAATGATATGTGTGAACCTCTTCCTCGTGATAGCATTCAATTCTTCACATGTATTAATAGACCTCTCACGGTTCCTCATCCTTGATGTTACTACATGATCCCACCAAATGATAGCATGATCGGTAAATTCAAGCCCCGCAATTTTAACATTCTTTTCCTCCGAGTAGTTGTGACAATAAATATCAATTCTACTTTCTTTTCTCACTCCAAGTATGCATCTAGATCACTCCTTCCTTTGAATGAAGGAATTGTCATTTTGATATTGCCTATATTTCTATCAACACCATCTCCAACAAGATCTCTACTTCTCATTTCATGCCTAACTCATCTATCTCTCATTCTTCCTAATTTGACATCCACCAATGCATCCTCATTAATGTCACTATCCACTTACCATTCACCAGTGAAATCCACTTAATGATCCTGCCTTTCTTACCTCCTTGCGTTAGGAATATAAAACAAGATCTCTACTCCTCATTTCATGCCTAACTCATCTATCTCTCATTCTTCCTAATTTGACATCCACCAATGCATCCTCATTAATGTCACTATCCACTTACCATTCACCAGTGAAATCCACTTAATGATCCTGCCTTTCTTACCTCCTTGCGTTAGGAATATAAAACAAGATCTCTACTCCTCATTTCATGCCTAACTCATCTATCTCTCATTCTTCCTAATTTGACATCCACCAATGCATCCTCATTAATGTCACTATCCACTTACCATTCACCAGTGAAATCCACTTAATGATCCTGCCTTTCTTACCTCCTTGCGTTAGGAATATAAAACAAGATCTCTACTCCTCATTTCATGCCTAACTCATCTATCTCTCATTCTTCCTAATTTGACATCCACCAATGCATCCTCATTAATGTCACTATCCACTTACCATTCACCAGTGAAATCCACTTAATGATCCTGCCTTTCTTACCTCCTTGCGTTAGGAATATAAAACAAGATCTCTACTCCTCATTTCATGCCTAACTCATCTATCTCTCATTCTTCCTAATTTGACATCCACCAATGCATCCTCATTAATGTCACTATCCACTTACCATTCACCAGTGAAATCCACTTAATGATCCTGCCTTTCTTACCTCCTTGCGTTAGGAATATAAAACAAGATCTCTACTCCTCATTTCATGCCTAACTCATCTATCTCTCATTCTTCCTAATTTGACATCCACCAATGCATCCTCATTAATGTCACTATCCACTTACCATTCACCAGTGAAATCCACTTGATGATCCTGCCTTTCTTACCTCCTTGCGTTAGGAATATCTCTAGGTTATTCCCTACGTAAGTTAACAAACAATGTGTCTTGCCAATCCAATGTATCTCTCACATCGTCAAACAACCTTTCAAATCGTTGTATCACCTCATTCGACATGTTGATTTGTCTATTATTCCTGCTTGAAGTAGAGTCGTCTCTATCCGGCATTCTAATTCTAATTTATGATTAACTCACATGTATGCACTTGTGTATCACTCAAATTGGCTTTTTCCCTCTATTAGTCTCACAATTCTTGTTTTTTTCCACTCAATGCTTTGTTACAAGTGCTTCAAATATCTAATTCGATCTCAATCAAAATTAATTCTTGTAGAGTTTCAAACAAAGACTAGAGTAAGAAAAAATGATTTTAGAATGACTCAAAAAGTAGGGATGGATGATGTGAATGGACACTAAGGAAATATTCAAGAATATGTTTCTTGAATTGGAATTGGACGCTCTTGAATCTAGAATTTTTTTTTTTTTTTTTACTCAAAAAAATGATATTGTATGCTGCTGCTGACAATTTTTTTCCGACTTTTTTTTGCTCGAAAATTCAACTATATCCAGCAAAAGAAACAAAAACTGATTTGGATGTCAAATGAGAATACAAACAAGTTTTGAAATTTTTTTTCTTAGGATTGGAGACTAAAAAATGAAGAACAAAAGATTCAAACAAAAGGAAAAAATAAATAGGACATAACCTTGATTTTTGAAACCTGACTTTAATACCAACTGATGTGAATTCACATAGCAATGGTAGCTAAGAAATCCATACAAGATTGATTCAATTCAAGACAGCCAAGAAATCAATGTTTAAACTTGATTAAAAAATATTGAATCAAGGAACCAACACAATCGCTGATAATATGTTGATCCCATGATTACAAAACTCAAGAATTTCACTCGATTTGTTCGAACGCCACAAGAAATAATTTTGATAAGTTCACAATTAATTCAATGAAAAATGAGTAGAAAGTAATACACATTGCAATAAAATCTCTCAAATTGTGTGTTTTACAATTAATAAAATGGGTCCTATTTATATGAAACACATAAAACCTACTTAAAAACGAAATTAAGTCCCAAAAGATATTTAAAAAATGTACCATACAAGATTTTTAACTAAAATAGAAGATTACAAGAAATTTAAAAAATTCGCGGCCCAGATTGAACTATGTGGCCACATAGGTTTATTTCATGCAATCACATAGGCCAATAGTTTGCCCCCACTTTGGTCATGGTATGGTTGCATGTGGCCGCTCATAGGTGGGCTATGCGGAAAGCTTTACCGCTCAGCTCCCTCGTCTATTGCTTGCACCAAATTGATCAACTTCGTTTCATCTTCCAAGCTCAATATGAAATTTGTTCATTTGCTTGTTGTGATCAATATTTCGTTTGTCGTAGCTTGAGCAAGTAATCCTGTAGCCTCCTTGACCTTCTTTGGCCTTTACCTCGTTATTGATCCTTCCTCAACGACCAATGGATACTTTCCGGGACTTGCCCTCGTATCTTGGATTACATCATTTAGTCCCCGTATCAGATGGGTTAAATTCAATAGAAATTTTCTCAAGTAGCACATATTCACTTGCAATTAGATCTCTAATAAAATATAATCTAACATCAACATGCTTTGTTGTTTCATGAAAAAACTGAATTCTTACATAAATGATTGCACTTTGACTGTCAAAATAAACTATTACGGAATAAGATAGTTCATTTATTTCATTTAACAAAACTTTAAGCCATAATGCTTCTTTTATGGCTTTAGTAGCAGCCAACCACTCAACTTCAGTTGTAGATAGGGCAACAATAGATTGAAGTTGGGATTTCCAACTCGCACAATTTCTACACGAAGTAAACATGTAAGCATTAGTAGACTTTCTATTGTCCCTTTTACAAGTATAATCAGAATCTACAAAACCTTTAAGTACAACATCCCCTTTGCATGTTAAAACATAAACCCAAATTTGAAGATCCTTTTAAATATCTAAACAATCATTTCAATGCAATCCAATGTTTAGGCCATGGTTAGCTATAAACATACTCAAGTTACTTATAGCGTGAGCAACATCAGGTCTAGTGTATACCATAGTGCATATTACCTAACCAACAACATTTGTAGCAGGCACATTTTCTTGACAAATTTTGATAACACTTTTTCAACATATGAATATTGTTTCAATATTAAAATCCATTTAGGTCTATTTCTAACAATGTCCATTCTTAAAATTCTTTTAACATGACGTAAGTCTTTTATTTCAAATTCATTACTTCAAAACATTTTAATCTTATTTATGTTAGTCATGTTGTAACCAATTAACAACATATCATCACTATAAGAAAAGAGATAAACACTCACACTATTTTCAACATTCTTTTTAAAGTACAAACAATGATCAAATGTACTACTAACAAAACCAACAGAGGTAACAAAACTGTCAAATCTTTTGTACCATTTTCTAGATAATTGTTTTAGCTCATATAAAAATCTTTTTAGCAAGAAAATATGTTCAAATTTCTTTTTATCTATAAGTCCCTGAGGTTGATTCATATATATCATGTCATCAAGGTCTCATGTAAAAATGATGTTTTAACATCCATTTGTTCAAATTCAAAATCATAATGAGCATGTAAAGCAAGAATTATTCAAATGTAGTATACTTCTCGATAGGAGAGAAAATTCCACTATAATCAACAACTTGTTTTTATGTAAAGCTTTTTGTTACAAGTTTTGCCTTAAATCTTAGAGGTTCTTTCTTAGAATTGTCCTCTCTAATACTCAAAATCCATTTGTAGTCCACATAGGCTTTTCCTACAACCCTGGGCACTAACACCCCAAGTCTGATTTTTCATCAAAGAGTTCATTTTCTCTTCTATATCAATCTACTAATTTTTAGATTGTTTATTATTCACAACCTCATCATAAAACTTTGGCTCCTTAAAAGCTATAGGACATGACAGCAAGGAAAACAAAATCTCTATATATCTAGATGACTCCCTATCTCCCTCCTAGTTTTGTCTCTAGTCAATTGATAATATTTTGCCACTGGTTATTGAATCTCCTCTTCATTTTGAACTTGAATCTCACTTTACACAATCTCACTAGAATCAGAAGTAGCTTCTAATTCCCATTCTCCCTAATCATTTGTTTCAGAATTAGGTACAGAGCAAAGGTGCAAGTCCTTCCACCTAATCATTTATTTCGGAATTAGGTGCAGAGCCAAGCTCCACCTACAGCTTGGTCTTACAAGTTTCAATGTCCCCTAAGTCTCGTTCTTTGCTACTCTGAAGAGCTTGCATTGACTATCGCATAGTATGTGTTAAAGAGCTTGCATTGACTATCGCGAACTCAACAACGCCACTAGGAAGGACCATTTTTACCTTTCTTTCATTGATCAAGTGATGAGAGGTTCGTGGGGACATCCATACTACTATTTTTTGGATATGTATTCGAGGTACAATCAGATTGTACCAAATGATAAGGAAAAGACTACCTTAACGTGCCCTTATTGCACCTTTACGTACAGACATATTTCATTTGGTTTATGCAATGTTCAAACCATTTTTTTGCGTTGAATGATGTTCATCTTCTCTGACATGGTAAGACACATCATTGAGGAGCTCATGGATGATTTCTCACTCTTTCAGACTTCATTCAAGGAATGCCTATATCACATAGGATTAGTGTTGCAACGTTATGAGGATACTGACCTTGTGCTTAATTGGGAGAAGTATCGCTTTATGGTTCAGGAATGGATTGTGTTGGGACAATTGATATCAACTAGAGGTATTAAGATTGACAGGGCAAATAAATAGATAAATGAGTAACTATCTACACCAATTTTAGTAAAGAAAATTAGAAGCTTTTTGGGACATCCAGGTTCTATCTTCGCTTCATCAAAGATTTCTCCAAAATCACGAAGGCCACAGTGATTGTACCACGAATACCTGTAAAAAAACCAGTAGTATGAATGCCCCACGAGCCTCTCCAACAATCTAATTAATAAAAAGAAGGGGAAATGGTCATTCCTAGTGGCATTGTTTAGTTTGAGATAGTCAATGCAAACTTTCCAACTCATAACTTTGTGCGTAGGAATGAGGTCGTCATTTTCATTTGAAACCACATTGATTCTCACCTTTCTTTGGCACTATCTATACTGGACTAACACAATATCTATTGGATATGGGATAAATGATTTCTGTATATCAAGAGCATCAAAATCTCGTTTCTCACCATTCCTTGCATAGTCAGATTTAATTTACACTAATGCTCCGCCGAAGGCTAGCAATCCTCTTGCATTAAAATCTTGTGCATGCAAAGAAAAGGGTCGAACACTTTTATGTCAGAGATCATTTGATATCTTATAATCTCGAAGTACCCTAAAAAGTTGATATTCTTTTTCCTTGGTAAGAAAGTTCAAGATGATGATTGAAAATAAATTCTTCTCCATAGATAAGCTTACCGTAAGTGAATAAGCAACTATTTGAGCTCAAGTGTTGGAGCTTATTGAACAAATCATAAAGGCTTTTTAGGACCTTTAACAAGCTCTAACCTTGGTTGCTTGAAGGACGGTGACAAGGTTGCCAAGTATCTCAAACATTCTTGTGCTTCTTCATTTTCAGACGGAAAATATTGAGAGTGTACCAAGCAAACCTCAAACGGGTCTTAAGGACAATCAAACATAAATGCCTTTATCACTACTTTGTCAATCACATCAACAAGAAAGCAAGAATCTGATTCATTTTGAAACTTGAATGCCTTAGAGACATTGATTATCAATTCTTCTTCATCTAACCTCAAAATCAATTGACCCTTCTGCACATCTATCAGTGCTCTGCCAATAGCCAAAAATGGACAACCCAATATGAGAGGAATATCTTTGTCTTCTTTCATATCCAGCTAGGATAATGAAGTCTCTTGGGAATACGAACTTGTCAACCTTCACTAAAATATCTGCATTAATGCATCTAGGATGTTTGATTGACTGTCATATAGCTGCAATGAAACTGTAGTGGCGTTTGTTTCTCCAAACCTAATTTCGTAAAAAGAGATAAATGTATTAAATTAATATTTGCTTCTAAATCACATAATATTTTATCTATATGTTTGTTACCAATATTGTAAAGAATAGTAAAACTCGATGGTAACTTGTGTTGGAGTATCGTACTACCCTCTTCTGTCAGCATGACTGTCTCATTATCCTCTAGCTTTCTCTTGTTCTATATTATATATTTCATAAACTTAGCATAGCTGCGCATCTGGGTTGAGGCTTCTGTAAATGGTATGTTGATATTCAGCTTCTTGAACATATCGAAAAACTTTGCGAACTGCTTCTCAAGTTTGTGTTTCTGCAGTCTTTACTCAAATGGAATCAGAGATATATATGTTTGGCAGGAGCGATTACCTTAACATGTGGACTATCGGAAGACTATTTTATGTTCTTTTGTAGTGTTTTCAAACTGATCCACTTGTTCAATCCCCATTGTAGGTACCTATATTTATAGTTGTAGTAGTTGTTGTTGTTGGGTGTTTCGCTTGTATTTTTGTAATTGTACTCCACTATGTGTAGTGATAGCTTTAACATGTTCTTTTAATTTATCTTTGTGTTGCTAGGAAAAGTCCCATGAGTTCTACCTGATAGAGCAGCTACTATATGTCCCACCTATTTTTCCAAATTCTTGATAGAAACTAGTTGGTTCTGAAAGTTTATCTCAGTCTCCATTATGTATTGAGTGAGCAAGTATTCCGATGAGGGCATTCTATCTTGAGGTTGTTGTTGCTGCTTAGAAACCCGTGCTCTGCTTTGATAATTTCCTCATTGTCACTATCCTTGAATGTCAATCCACGTGAAATTTAGATAATTCATCCACCCCGAATTGTAAGTGTTGGAGTGAGGGTTGTTATCCTGCCACTAAAAGTTCTGTACACAGCTAAATTCCTGAAGCTGAACAACATGTGTGGAGGTTAAAGGGCGACTTGTAGTGGTGTGATCTGTCCCGCAACCTATAAAAATCGGTATCAGCTGGTGTACTATGTTGACAGACTAGGATAAGTTATCTAATTTCTTTTTAAACATTTCCATCTGTGCTACTATTGCGATCACCGCATCGATACTATGCATATTTGCTAATTTCTTCAAAGTATTCATGTCGGTCGGCCACATTGATTAGTTTTTCTCTATCTTCTTATACGGTTCAGGGACTTTATCTATACCCATCTTCAACACTGAACCACCCACTGAAGCATCTGCTATATTTCAATATTCTGGGTATAATCCATAGTAAATGTATACATGAGCTTGTTTAGGAATGTCAAGATTAGGACACTTCGTAAACGAATCATTTAATATAACCCACGCTTCTCAATAGATCTCAAGGTTTTTTTGCTTAAATGTGTGGACTTCATTTCGAATTTGATGGGGTCGAGATGGCGGGAAGAACTTTATACTAAATTTATATACCATGTCATTCCAAGATAAGATGCTCCGACAAGTGAAGAGTGAATCCATTCTCTTGCGACATCCTTCAAGGTATGAGAATTTAACCGCATTCAAAAGGCATTTGCTTGACATCGTCTCATGAATAATAACTTCACACAACACTAGAAAAATTTGTATGTGTTCATCCGAATTTTTTGTAGTTTTGCCAAAGAACCTAATGCCCTGATTATTTTGAAAGAAGTTGATGACATCTAGTTGAAAATGGAAGTTAGTATGTCCAAATGAAGGATATACAATAGTAGGTTACACAGGTGTAGACAATGGATTCAAAAAATCTCCAACTAATATAGGGGCTTCGTTGGCGATAACCCTTTACTGAACTGGCTGTAGCTGTTAAAATGGATCTTGAACCTAATTCTGGTCCTGATTTTGATTTTCAATCATTTATCTTTCTTTTCTTTGTTCTCTTCTACACTGTCTGAACGTTCTTTCGATCTCAAGATCTAATGGAATGAGCTCCATCTAGTAAAAATATAGCCTAAAACAAATAAAAAAATAGAATCAAATATCAACTAATAAATTAGAACTAAACTAATTACTCCACGTCAATGACGGGAAAATTGTTTGGGAAAATTTCGCAAGCATACAAGATCATTCATAAGTAATACATAGTAAGCATGTGTATTGTCTCATGAAGAGTAATGTTCAACTATAGTGTACGAGTTATTATCAAATCCAATATATGGACACAAAAGAGTTGTTTGTTTGTTTGTTTTTAATTTCTTATATTAAACCAAGAGTACTATTAGAGATAAATTTTTATCAAATAATAAGATAAATGTATTCTATTTCAAAAAACACCTATTGACCTCTATTTCTAATTCTCAAATCATGTAAGTTAGTGTTCTTCAAGTGTTCGTGAAAATTGATAATCCATTAATGTTTAACCTTCTTTTTCATTACAAATGAAATATATCCTAAGCACGACACGATCCTATTCCTATTTATAGCCGAATTCATATGCAAAGAAATGCATTCAATCACACAATTATCACACAAGATTGCACACACCATAAATGTCATTTCTAACACCTTACCCGTGTGTCAAATATGCAGTGCTTTATGTGACACAAAAGAGTTGTTTGTATGTAATTTCCTATATTAAATTAAGAATACTATAAAAGATTGGTTTTTGGTTTTTATCAAATTATGAGATGAATGTATTGGATTTCAGAATCCACCTACTGACCTCTACTTCGAATTCTCAAATCATGTAAGTTAGTGTTCTTCAAGTGTTTGTGACAATCAATAATCCATTAATGTTTAACCTTCTTTTTCAATATAAATTAAACATATCTTAAGTACTAATTGATCATATTTTCTTCGAATTCATAAGCAAAGAGATGTATTCAATCACATGATTATTACACAATAATGCACAAGCCATAAATGTCATTCCTAACATCTATTGCCCGTGTCCCAAATATGCAGTGTTCCATTTATTGTTAGAGTCTCACAACACTATAATAAGCAACTAATTGTTTCAAGGGTGCACAAACATTCAAACAATACAATAATTATATATATTTAATCAAGAACACAAGAAGTAACTAAAATATTTAAAGAAGTAACTAAAATACTGAAGTCCTGAATTAAAAATATCAATCAAAAGGTTTCATCATTCATTCCATACTAATAAAGCTTAGCCTAACATAGTTGAATTCAAATTATACAAAAATATATGAAAAGGCATCACCCGAAACAAAGAAATAGCTGTAGAACGCAAAAACTTGATTTTTTGCACTTCAATATTCAATTCGAGCTTTGGAACTTCAAATCTTGTTGTAAAATCTCTTCTTCTCTTGCTAGCCTCAATTCTACTATAAAAACTAGGTTTTTGATCTTCTTAACATTTCCTCCATTAAAAGGATGCATAGGGATCTCATACCATATAAAAGTCGAACTAAAAAAGGATGCAATTTTTTTTTCCTTTGGAATCTAACAGTGTGTGTTCATGGTAGTAGTTGGGGCACACGTGTGGAGATAACATTTAGGCTTCAGTCACTTGTGCAGGGTAACCTCACGAAAGCTTTGCCCTATAGAGCTATGCACGCGCATGGCTTATGGTTTGGGGGCAATTTTATAAATTGGTCCTTAAACTTTCCTTCATATGCCTTTCTATCCTTCTTCATTTCTTTTAAGTCTGTTTTCCTCTTTTCCAGTCCAATTGGATCCTAACATCATCCAATCATTACTTTGAGGTTCGTGTCAACTTTTAAGTATTTGCACTTAGGTCCCTGAACTTTTTGTTTCTTAATTTTTTGCCGCCTTTTGTTTATTTCACTCAATTCCACCTTCTCATCAAGTTTTGCCTAACAAATACAATTTACGTCAAATTAAGTCATATTTTATTAAAATAACCAACAAATATCCTAATTTAGCGACCTATATAAGTGTACAAAATATACTTATCAAGTAGCTAAATCTTTTATTAGGGTAAATAATGCAATCTATGCATGATCGTTTAATTTAATTTTCAAAATTATTATAGTTTAAATTTTCATGTGTTGATTTTGTGGACAATTTTTAATGCTCTGGGTTAAAGAATTCAACCGAACACTACAATAAGTAAAGAATCTTGATTTGCAAATCAAAGGTGGCGAATAGATCAAATTGTAAGTGCTAACATTCACAATCATACTCTAAAATCCTAAATTGACTAAATTGCGAGCGAGCAAATAATTTAGTATAATTAAATAATTTAATAATTAATCATAGCTATTCTTTGTTTGTCAATTAGGAGTTAGAAATAATAACTTATGAATTAAATAATAGTCTTCCTAGGATCAATCATTCGGACTCATTAGTCCACTATATTACTTCTTATGATAGAAAATACACAACATTGAATCTCGTACTGAGTCTATATACTACTTGTTCTGAAGGAAACATGCCTAAAAGTGTAACAAGAGTACTAATGCTTCGGCCCACAATTTTATAGGTTGTTTCTTAGTGTTCAACATAGGCCTAGATATTTCTTTTAGTGTTTCATTCATTATTTCCACTATCCAATTTTGTTCAAATGTTTGAAGAGCCAAAAATTCATGAGATGTCGTGCTCTCACATAAGTTAGAAAACATTGGCATTCTCAAACTCATATTCAAGGTCAAACCTAATCCTTACAACAATCATGATTGGTGTACTTCATAGTGTACACCAAGTTTTACACTCCGCCAAATGTCAACATAAAAAATAACTGTTTTTTTTCACTAATCAAATCTTACCAACAAGGATGATGTTAAGCATGATGTAGAAATGTAATGTTCAAGTGGCTTTATCCATCCTTACAATTTTTACCCTATCATTTCCTTTCTCAATATCTAGAATTAAGCACAAGGATTAAAATTTATCAAAGGCTTCTAATTTCTCCTTAAAAATCCTACCCACATATACAAGGATGATGTTAAGCATGATGTATAAATGTAATGTTCAAGTGGCTTTATCCATCCTTACAATTTTTACCCTATCATTTCCTTTCTCAATATCTAGAATTAAGCACAAGCATTAAAATTTATCAAAGGCTTCAAATTTCTCCTTAAAAATCCTACCCACATATACATTGTCAATTCATCAATGCATACGACAATATTTTTTTTCCCCAATCACTACAAAAAAACATGGCTTCATGCACAATTTTTTTCGTTCCTGAAATCACAATATCTGTTGCTATTACTCTTTATTAACAAAATATTAGCCACCACAAATCCTTTATTAATTTGAGGGTTGCTGATAATTAACAACGAATCGCGTCATAGGTAAAGAGTAAACATTTTACTAATGAATTTCCATTGGTAGAAGTGTGAACATTTTACAAACAGAAATTACGTTGGTAAAAATTTTAATCCTTACCAACCGATTTTCCGTTAGTAAATATCTGTCATTACAATTGGTAAAAACCAGTTTTGTAAATAGCGGCATAGGTGCGAGGCATGGAAAAAAATTATTATTTTTTATTATTGTCTAATAATTATAATTTTTTTAACTTTTAGCCAACTTAATTAAAAGGTTCAAAAAAAAATTTTACTCACTTATTAGACTACTAATTCAGAGAGATCAACTCCAAAGATTTTGTTGTGAACTTTCGATGTGGAATAAAAAAAATTTTGGTTTGGCATTATAAAATTAATTAATATCGTCAATGGATTTTTCTTAGGTAATATGAATTAATCTTCACCTACGGAATTTTCGTTGGTGAAGAGGCTGAATTTTTTTAAATAAATAAATAAATTACCCTTCATCTACGAATATTTCGTGGGAGAATGTTCGAATTTTTTAATTATTAAAATTGATTAATATTAGCAACGGAAATGTGGTTGGTAATATGGACTACTTTTCAACAACGAAAATCTATAGGTGAAAGGTTGACACATTTTTTAGAAAAAAAAAAGTTGAATTATGATAAGTGTATAAAAATACACTTATGCTTGAGCCTAAAATATCGATATTTGGTAGTTATTTTGACAAAATATATTGTAAATTATTGTATTTTACGTTATATAGATAAAATTCAATAGTTAAACAAGAAATAGAAAGAAATAAAAGAAAAATCAAGGAAAAAAATACAAAGTCTAAAATTTGAAGACCA
The DNA here is from genome assembly GCA_903798255.1 of Fraxinus quadrangulata. NCBI lineage: Eukaryota > Viridiplantae > Streptophyta > Magnoliopsida > Lamiales > Oleaceae > Fraxinus > Fraxinus quadrangulata. The sequence continues at coordinate 32,402 of CAIGRB010009469.1, forward strand.
AATTGCAAATATTCAATAGTGAATTCGGACCACAAGACGATACTTTGAATATTGTTAGGAGACAATTGGATGAAATTAGAACTCAAAAACGAATGTAATATGATCAAAATATTATCAAATTCAATTTCGAATCGCACAAGTTATATTCCTGATTTTTAGCCAAAGATTGTGATCCATTTTGGCATAGTAAACGTTCGAATTGGAAAATTTATAATTCTTCAACATTTGTAGCCCTTTAATTTATCTTTCTGAAAAATTTTGAATCAGCCCAATCGGATATTGAGAGAGAAAGTTATGGCAAAAATACTAACTGCTGTGCAGAGAAGAAAAATCCGCTTGCAAAGGCAATTTTCCTTATTCGATTAGTACTCTTTTGAAAATCAATTTGGACGTGATTTTCAACCAATTTTCTACTCCTACAAATACCTAACAGTAGAATACATATTAGAGATCTCTCATATACATCTCATACTCAAATATTCATCAATTATTATTATCAAAAGAGAAAATTTCATAGTGTTTATGAGATAATTGAAGGAAACTTGTAAGAATTCAATCAAGTGAAGATTCAAAGTTGATTTTTGGACAAATAAAAGAAGGCGCAAATGAAGATTAATCAAGAAACCATTGAAGAGATTCAAGACTTCAAGATTCATATTCATTTTCTCAATTTATCAAAAATTCATGTTATGTCTTTTTACTTAAATATTATTTCTTTTAATTTCGATATGTTATGCTAGTTATATCTTTTCTCTTAAATATGATTTCTTGTATTTTCGATAGGTTATGCTATTTTTATACATTGTTAGGATGAGATGAACCATTGTTATGATATTTTTTATTTTTAATTAATTATTTTGACTTTAATTTGATTTGATTTGTGGATATTTATTATTGTTTTTATCTTTTTTTCAATTGCTTGATCATCAATTGAATTGTCAGTTGCTTTTATTGCTATCGAGAAAGACAATAGGGTTTAAACACAATATAATAAATATTGTAAGGTTCGATATAGAATAGAAATATAACTCTATGTTTTATATGGTTTCAATAGGTATTCTAACACTTGTTAATATATTTATCATGCTTGTATCTTTTATCGAAAGATAGAAGGTTCATATGAGTGGAATATATTTGATCGCTATCGAGAGAGACTTTCAATTAAATTATAAATATTGACCAACATTTATGATTTCAAATTATCACTTTAATTGTTACACAAAAAATGGAATAATAAGGGGATTCGATATTTTAGCAATGTATCTCACATATTTGAAAAAACACATTTACTTACTTTCATCAATTTAATTGATTATCACTTTATTTGCAATTTGATTAATGTAGCAATTAATTTTAACTCGGTCACACATATAGTCATCGTGAATTCGACACTCTATTCATCATTATACTACTTGACCACGATTCCCTGTACTTGCAGGTTTTTAAATGATCAAATTACATTACCTATAGAAATGTTATTGGTAACTGGTAAGCAAATTAAACAACATGCACAAAATATCCATTGGTGAAGAGCTACCACTTTTACCAACGGAAATTTCGTTGGTGATTTTCGTAATTAAAAGTCTAATGATTTTATCAACGGATAATCAATTTCTGATTACCAATGGATACATACCAACGGATTGTATTCGTTGACAATAAAATGTAGGTGAAAAACTGATTTTTAGTAGTGAATGCTTTTAGTCTAACTTGATTCCATTTAAGTCCGTATGTTTTAGTTCGAGCACTTTCGTAGTGAAAGAGTGACCGGGTCTACATTTTAATTGGTCAAATTAAGGCCAAAAGCTTGAATGTAGTCTATAACTATTCTTTTGGACAGAAACCGTCCAATGGTTCTTAAGAGTGCACATTTTTAAAATGATTTAAGATGTAAATGCCAAGATTAAAAAGTTTGGAATATGACGTCAAATTTCGCTTTCATTTCTCATAATTTATGATTATTCATGATACACAACAGGGGCGGATGCACATGGATGCACAGTGGCGGATTTTTTTTTTTTTTTTTT
>CAIGRB010009470.1:6496-28937 GCA_903798255.1 Fraxinus quadrangulata
TATATATATATTAGAAAGGTAAGACGAGATTGGTAAAGAATGTATAATAGTCCAACTTGTTATATCACAAACCGGTGGTGTGGTCCAAATTTCTCAATTGCAAGGACATCGAACGCCACATGCATTGTCTTCGACAATCGACACCAATTCCAAATCTTAAAATATTTGATGTTATCGTTGTACCTGTCTAAATTTCTCCCCAACCAAATCATTGTTTACCCTACCTACAAATTTTAAAACCAAGTTATATTGTAATTTCTTTTATCTTTCATCCTTTAAGACTAGACAATCGAACGGAATTTGAAATTCTTTTCGCAACTTGGTATAGCCATCCCTACAACGAGAAAAGGAAATAAAAATTTTGTGTAGTTATTTCGTTCTTTCTTGAAAAAAAGCCAAGCCTATCATTTAACGTTATTAATGTTGCTTAATTCATTGGTTGAAGTGAGATTGTGGTAAAAAAATCTACCCACAATTATCAATGTTTACATATAATGACATTATTAGTAATCTATTTTCGTATCGATGGGCCTACTAGTTTAACATAAAGAAGCAATATGTAGTCATTCACGCACATGTATTTTTATTGCATCGATTATAAGTTAATTATGCACATTTCCCATTTTTAAAACTCATTTTTTCTAAAATTTATTTTCAACCACACATTTTATGGATCTATAACTTTTATCAATTTTTTAACCGCACATTTTATCAAATTTTATCAAAATCTACTAAAATTCGATTTTAGTTAAACCCAATAGGAGCATAGCATTAATTAATAATGTACATTCATGGTTGACATTTTTTTGACATTGTGTGATGTGGTACACAGTTTTGTCATTAATTTTAACAACACTGAAAACTATCAGTGACCCGATTTTATATCTCACACAATGTCAAACATGAAGTACACAAAGAATGCACAGGTAAAATAATTCAAGAATATTGGTTCATAATGCCATCAATAATTATAAAAATTAAAAATTAAAAAAAAAAAAAGGCAAACGGGATTCTACCACGTCAGCACCTGTTTAATTTCTGTAGAAAAACCTTGTAACTACAGGTAATTGTAATAATAAATAGCATATAAGGTTAAAATTGAAAATTTTGATAATTGGGCCCCAAAACCATTATCATTTGGAAGGACCCAAAATCTGTAACTGCCAATATTAATTTTCTGGCCACGAAACCGCCGACGCATGGCTCTTTCGTAACGCCATGCGTCACCCCGCCAATACATTTCCCCTATTCTTTAGAAAAATTTAATCTCTGGTCCCCAATGTATTGTCACGGTATCAAGTTGGTTTTAAATAATCAAGTTAGTTTCTAAAGTTTCATTATTATCATTCAATCAATCTCTTTAGAAGGCAAAGAATAAATTAGAGAAAATTGCTGGCCTGCTCAATAAAATGCCCGAACGGCTAATCAGCTAGAGAATGGGTTGGGCAAGACCTACGAATTAAGTAATGCAGTACTACTAATTTATCTTAACTAGGAAATCTAATTAAATGAGTAATATTTAAATAATAAGTAGTGTTATCTAGCTTCAATACATGATAGAATCAATTAAATGAGTTATTGTAAAATAATGCAAAACCAATTCAGCTAAATCAATAAATAATTGTTATTGCCTTGATTTAATAAGGCAAATTGGGTTAATTCTATGTTGATGTAGTCATGAACTACCTTCATTAAGTCTAATAACTTTCTTGACTAAGTCTAAGTAAAATCTTCTTAGATTTGAATTTTTTAATTTAAAATAATACAAAAATAAAATAAGTGAGTTTGGCTCAAACTAACCCACTTTTGGATAGATCAATGGGCAATTGGGACTGAAAAATCAGGGCATCGTCTGGATCGTGCGTGTTCTAGTAGTATACATGTCGATTATAGGGTAAATGGTAAAGAGTTGCATCAAAATTGAATTATGATTAGATAGATATTAAAATATATAAATAAAATTTTGGTGTTATTGGTCAGTTTTATATTGCAAACTAGCATGCATTTGAACCAAATTGGTCAATTATTAGGTTCTTTAAATAGTTTTTAAATCTTTGATTTTTTTATGATAATTAGACGAGCTCTTAATTTGTTAGTTGAATTCATTCATCTAATTTAATTTAGATAATATTGTCGGTAATATAAAAACTATCACTTGGTCTTCATAAAAGCATGTAACAATTCAAAATTCTGGACGATAACCAAAGTAAGAGAACAATGTAAGTTGAACGTGCTATTACGACATGCCAATTTAACATAAATCTATAGTTGATTGCAACAATAATGATAACTGGAGACCAACTTGCTAATTTATTAAGGTTAAAGATCAACTTACTATTGGAACAATATGTTGAGGACCAATAGTGAAATTTTTGTCGATAATTTCCATGGCGTGTCCCCAAATTTAACGATAATGCCGTTACTTTCTCTCTCCACTGATGATGATTCCCATGACGTGTTTGATAACGCCAAGAAAATTCACGCGCCGTTACTTTTTCTGTCCACTTTCCCTCTCGAAACAGCCTTCAAATAGCGAACTTCCTTTTCTTTTTCCAGTGGACTGAAACCCAATTCTCCATTTTTCTTACCTTCTCTCTCTACAACTCGGAATTCAGTTCCCATGGAGGTTGAGAATCCAGGAGTTGTTAAGCTTAAGTGCTGTGTAAAGAACTACGATTGGGGTAAAATTGGGAGGGACTCGAGTGTTGCACAGTTGTACGCGAAGAACAGTGGAGAAGAAGCAGATGATTTTAAGCCGTATGCTGAGTTCTGGATGGGGACCCACGAGTCTGGGCCCTCATACGCCGTCGTGTCGCCGGTGACGGTGGGTCAGGGAGAGAAAGAAGTGGCGAATAGTGGGAATAGCTGTAATTTGGTGAATTTGAAGGATTGGATTGAGCAGAACCCCAGTGTGATTGGTGATAAGGTTTTGCAAAAATGGGGCCACAGTCTCCCTTTTCTCTTCAAGGTATGCTCACCCTTGAATCCTGCTCGAATTATGGATTTAACTTGGAGGGATTTAGTGTTATTTCACTTCTTTTGGGAAATTCATTTTCTAGTCATCATTAATTTTGGACCTTACTTTTACTCTTTGAAATTGGTATTTTTTTTCTTTGGGTATTTTTTGAAATTTGGACGTGTAAAATATATGTTCATCTATTGATATATGGAAAAAAGTGAAGTTTCATTCTCTGTTTACTCTGTGTTACTAGTTGGTTTCTGACGAATTGGTGTTTTGAAGGTACTTTCAGTGGCAAAGGCGTTGTCGATACAGGCTCATCCAGATAAGGTTTTGGCCGAAGTTCTTCATAAACAATATCCGGACATATATAAGGATGACAATCACAAGCCTGAGATGGCTTTGGCACTCACCGAGTTCGAGGCTTTATGTGGGTTTATCAGTCTTGAGGTACTGTACTCGTCTTCACCACTTTGGTTGATTATATTTATTATTTGGTTCAATTACTGTATTTGGAACCGAATATCTTTATTAGCTTGAAAATTCGCTTATGATGTGCTGTTATTGGAAAGTGTAGTTTCAACTTTTAAGCCATTCATTCTGATTTCTTGTAAGACTGACTGAAGAATGAATGGAGATACATTTCTAACTTGTTTTCAGCTGTTAATCTGTTAGATGGAACAGTTTTTTTTACATGATTTGAACATATACATGGTTTTCTTTGGTTGTGCATGTTTTAATTAAACATACGAGTGCAAGCCGATTGAGTTGTGTTGTTAATATTCATCTTCACTTTTGAACATCAGGATGACCATAAACATGCTCTGAATCAATCCCTTATCTCAGGTTATATATTGATTTTAAGTGCTTTTTCATTCTAAAACCTTGCATTTGATGCCAATGGCGTTTTAGATTTAGTTTTGCTTATGGAGCTCTTGAGAAAAGTCGGTTTGAAGTATGAGGATCTAAATTGTTTGTGATTAGTGTAATGCTTGATGAAATGCAGTGGAACATGATCATTTGATCTCTGTAATTTTGATTCTCACGATACCCAGGTGACGTGGTTTCGGTGATCATTGGATTATTAGGCGAAGTAGTTGTATGCCTGAAACTTGTTGCGTGAGAATGATATCAACCAGTTGTACTATTACTCAATGATGTCAGTTGTACTTAAATATTGTTGGTGCTTTTATGCTATTTCTGTCATTTGTTTAAAGCATGACATTTAAGAACATGTAATTCCATGTGCCCTGTCTTACACCAATGTGGCAATTTTAGAAATTTTTGAAGGGCATTTATAAGAAGAATTAAATGTTATGAAAAAGGCAAATATTTTTTACTTGGTATAAGTTAAAAGCCAAATCTTTTTGTCTTGATTTGTCTACTATCATTCTCTAGAAATTCAATACATTTACTTGGATGCTGTTTTGATTGTGTTTAGGAGCTTAAGCTTGTTGTTCACAATGTACCTGAGATTGTAGAAGTAGTCGGCAGTGCACGTGCAGATCAAGTATTGCAAATCAAGCAACAGGATGGGGAAGAAAAATCGAAAGAGGTTTTGCGATCCATATTTTCCGAACTCATGTCAGCTAAGAAGGTTGTGATTTCTGAAGCAATCTCCAAGTTGATAAGTCGACTGAACGTAAAACATGAGGTATATGGGAATTCTCTCAAGCATTTTAGGTTGACATACATTTTTCATTTCTGTAGTCAAATACTGCTTGAGATTCTTCTTGTCGTCATTAGTTATTTCAGGGTTAAACTTCATTTTTGTCCAAGATCTCTTTTCACCCTTAATTGCATGCAGCAAGTGTTTTCAGTTGCAGTGGGTGTAAATTGAGAAGGCCATGTTCCCACTGGCCTGACCTGGTTCTCAAAAAAAAAAAATTCATGGCCTGTCTTGGCTTTACCATTGGAAAGGTTTCCGCATGCCAAAGTTATCGAGGGACCTTGATTTTGTTGTGTGGTCATATATCTGTATTTCTTAAATCTTCTTTTGGAGCTTAAAACTGAATTGTAAACAATTAATTCTCATGTTTGTAGGTGAGGGAGTTGACTGACAAGGAAGAGCTGGTATTGCGGCTTGAGAAGGAATATCCGGGAGATGTTGGTGTTATAGCAGCATTCCTTTTTAATTACATTAAGCTTAATTCAGGTGAAGCCCTATATTTAGGGGCAAATGAACCTCATGCTTATTTATACGGTGAATGCATCGAGTGCATGGCTGCATCGGACAATGTTGTACGTGCTGGCCTTACTCCAAAGAATCTGGATGTTCAAACTCTCTGTTCCATGCTCACATACAAACAGGTGGTGATATACATGAGCTTATGATGTTATTCTATACCCTTATTCCTTATGGCTTTGAAAGAGTTGGACAGTATTAAAGAACAAAAAGGACATGAATTTTGTCTGTTGTATTCTCTTGTAGTCCATAACTGTGTACCAAACATGCTCTTAGATTAAGTCTCAAGAAATATTTGAGTGTATTATTTGCTCTCAAGTGTGCTAACTTGGTAGCTATGCACATGAGAGCAACTCGGTCACTGAGAGAACTATTGGAAATTAAGGTTTAACATTTAATCATTTTATTGAAGAATCTGCACTCGACTTTGGCAGCATAGTCTTGAATTCCTTGCATTTCAATTGTTATTGCAGGGCCTCCCACAAGTCCTCAAAGGAGTTGCTTTAAATCCTTATATAGTAAAATATATCCCTCCATTTGACGAATTCGAGGTCGATCGATGTTTCCTTCCCCAAGAAGCATCAACTGTCTTTCCTGTAGTCCCTGGTCCGTCCTTGTTTCTGGTCATGGCAGGAGAGGGAAAAATACAGACAGTAAGTCATGAAGAGTCGGTTGTTGAAGGTGACGTGCTTTTTACATGTGCTAACATTGAGATCACTGCAGCAACTACTTCAGGTCTGCATTTATATAGAGCAGGGGTGAACAGCAGGTTTTTTGGAGAGTCGAATGCTAATCAATCAAACTAGCTCGATTAAAAGTAAAACGAGTTTTTTTATGCTTTTAACATCTGTATGTACATTTACTGCTATGTAAATAATTAAAAGAGTGCTAATATGTAGAATAAGGTGGGGCATGGACCATCCAAAATTTCATTTTGGCAAAAGTACAATGTTTAGAAACCATCTGTAAGTTATCGTTTGCTCGTTGGAAGAAAAAAGAGAGATCAGGCATAGCAGCTTGATGAATAGATTGTTATAAACGATCTTGTATAGCAGCTCGTTGGACGATGAAAGAAGGGTCGTGTATCAGTAGCCGACATTCCAGTAACTGTTGTGTTGTATATACATTTTTGTAACAAGATTCAATCTGACCCTTTATCATCAAACCAACCAACTTGTTTTTCTCTTGTTAGTTTTCCAAAAGAACGCCGCTATCTATTAGAGATGTATCGTCTGCTGGGTGGTGAGGTGCATTTGATTCATTGCTTGTGAAGAAGGGATCTATCGCCACTTAATTAGTGATGCATCTCTATTAATGATAGATAACATTACTCCCTTTAAAAATGCACTTTGTTCCAAATTTGAATCCAAAAGAGATTTTATATGAAAAAATGTAGGGGTGTTAAGCAACTCGCCCACAAGCAAGATGAGCGGTAGATTTTTGGTATGAGTTGCTAGTCGACTTGCGGCCTAGCTCGTCATCGGCTGAAGAGTACTTGGTTGTTTGATGGCAGCTTGCATCATGTAGAGTGCCATTAAATTTGAATTTGAATTTTCAAATTTCTATATTTTTTTATTTTTTATTTTGTTGAATTCCGGGGTTTATAAATAGAGAATGTAAATAATTTTCATCACATTTCAACATTCTCCTCAATTTCAGCATTCTCTACAATCTTGTTAATATATCACTTTCATCTCTAGTAGTATAATTTTGTAATCATCACTCTCTTAATTGTTTGATTGAAATTTAGTCAAAAGCTTTCACTGTCTAATCTTTACTTCTATATATCTTGTTGCATTATTATATTAAGAGGATGTTTGGTGGGAATTAAAATTAGATTTTTAGTGAATTGTGATAGAAGTTTTTGAAATGTGTGGTTAAAAAGATGTTGAACCCATAAAAGATGTGGCTAATATTTATTGTTTGACTTTGATTTAGATTAAAATCAAATTTTAATTTGTAATTTACGTAATGGTTAGTTTATAATTGTCTTTTAAAAAAGAAAATAATATGAAAAATGTCTTTGTGTACACTCAGCATGATGCCCTCTCACAAAGGGGAGGGGCTCGAGACACCCCCTCTATCAGAGGGCTGTCACCCCAAGTGTACATCTAGAGACACCCTCTCTGTGAGAGGGCTGTCACCCTAAGTGTACATCTAGTATAGTCCAAATAATATAGTAAAATTGTGGGTCCCACCCCTTCTATGAGAGGACTGTAAACCGAGGTGTACACCAAGAGTGCACCGAGCATAGCCCAAATAATAAATTCAGTTTCTTGCCAAACTTCCAAATATCTGACGTAAAAGCATGTTAGTAGGACGAAACAAGATTTAAAGTAATTCTTCATAACTGGATATAGTATTTCTTTAACCAATATAAAGAAACGATTTGTTGTTATACACGTTACATTGTATGGGAATAATCGTCACGTTGCAAAAATATTTCACAATATTGACAAGATTTTAATTTGATTTATGTAATCTATGTATGGTTAACAATGGTATTTTACGACATATGTGGCAATAATTTTTTTCTTTTCGTTCTGGCACTGCGTTTGAATATAAATATTATGTTAAATCTTTGTAGTCAATGATACAATCCGACGTTCGTAAATTGAAACGACTTTTAGGTAGATTGGGTAGTGCAAAATCGAAATTATGAACTTGAAAGAGCATTTCTAATCGTGGTGTAAAATAGATCTAAATTATGATTTATATATTCGAAGTGGTTGAAAACCTCTCCAATAAATAGATGCAAAGGAAATATAAATTACATTTTTCTACAGAAAATGTAAAAAAAATTGTAAATTTATATCATTTTATACATCCACAAGAGGCAAAAAATTGATTTAGATCTTTCTATTGGAGTAAAATTTGAATTTAGATCCATATGAGGATTCAAAAGTGGTTTTGAAAATACCAATTTACACTCAAATTTACACCACACCTAAAGATGCTCTAAACGTATCATAATTTTCCTCATATTCCCCAAAACAATATTTGATAGAATTCAATCTATTTCTTCACGTAGATTTAGAACCTAATTATAATAGTCTTGAAATTTTTATTCACTATAAAAATGAGATTACCTTTTACCATCAATTTCAAAATGAAGTTGTTTTGACTCATTATTAGTGAAATATATGTGTTTTATTATATAATTTGTTGAACATATTTTTAGTCTTCTATTCAATAAAAATCCCGTTTTCCCTATAAATTATAATAAACCCCCATTGTTAAATACTTTTTTAACCTTCTTACAATGCAAGGGATAAGATTTTCCAGTATCCCATATGTGTCATAATTGCAATCAGTTTCAAAAAATATTAGTTTTTTCTAGTTGTAATGTTCGATCCTCATCTCAAGGTGCATGGGGCTAAGCATTGACTTTATTTAATTCAAAATAATTTAAATTTAATCTCTAAACCAAATATATCCTCGATACGGGAAAGAAATATAAAATTGTCTACTTTGTACTCTAATTCGAACTATATAAAATTAACTTTTTTTTTTTTTAATTCGAAATGTATGAAACTCATATGTTTGGATCACTTACATGAGCTGAGATATTTAGAGGTCCGACTTCTATAGTGGCAGAATATACAGCGATGGGATATTTAGAAGTCCGACTTCTACAGTGACAGAATATACAACGATATCAATAAGTAATATTATCCAATAGAACTTGAATCTTGTTCACAGCACCCCACAACTTTATCAGCATTTACAGACGTAAGGTCTGCTATGAAAGACCATGTGTTAGATCAAGATGCATGTATACACCAATAATTTCAACAAGATGAGAGTGACCTTTCAACGTGTTTTCAGTTGTTCAATTGCAAACTACTAATATAGAATTTTAAGTATGTATTATTTCTTTATTCACTAATAAGTTTTATTTATTTATTTATTTATGTTTTGAAATAATTGAATAAAAAATATTTTTACGGGAGAATCCGATGGTGATCAAGCCAAGACTAGGCCGAATCATCATAAGAGTTAAGCTAGCAGGGCTAGGGCTGTCATCCCTCCCCTTGGATCGCCTACATCCCTAAGAAAAGTGTAACACATTCATTCAGGACAATAAGGTGGAGCAGTTTGTAAAAACATATATGAAGGCAACAATATAACCAAATTTTCACCAAGTACGCGCAAAAATACTCGAAAAAGAACCAAGTATCCAACAAGTACATTGCCTTCCATTCAAATTCTCGTTTCCTAATGAACAAAGACCATTAAACAAAATCTCTATTGATCAAAACTGTAAATTAGGAATACAAATGCAAATATCATTGTCCGTGACTAAAGAGTCAACAGGAAAATGGGAAGCAATGGCTTAGGCCTCTGTTATGGGAAACTCGAACACTACATCTTTCCCTGAAAGCTTTCTGTAGACTCCAGCAAAGGTCTCCAGCTTATTTTCAGTGTCATTCTTTGCCTTTGGATCCAAGAAAACCTGCAACAAGCAGAGAAAATTTAGAAGTGGCATGAGCATGACATCAAAAAGTTAAAAAGAAGCGTGTACCTTCATTATCTTTGATCCATCAAGCCTGTATCGGATACGTTTTCCAACTATCTCAGCAGGATGAACAATGTCCTCAAGCATGGCCTCGTGCACGGCTGTAAGTGTACGAGTACGGGGTCTCTGCACAGCAGAACCCTTCTTTGGTGGTCGCACTATCCTTCGGGTAGCAATAAGAACAACTTCCTGTAAGCAATTTATAGCAGATTGGGGTGAGCAGATAGAAAATACATTTTAGAACACTTCTATTATGTGAAAGTTCTTGAATGGAAATCGTACACAAGATTTTACAAGATTCTCATTTAAATTAGCCACAGAATTACAAATTTTTCATATAAAAACCCACTGCACACAGATGAAGAGGCATGCAGATTCAAGGAAAAGCTTAAGCTACCATGTTAGAAAATAAAGACAATTATAACATCGCATTATTACCTTTCCACTGAACTTCTTCTCAAGCTCTCTCACCAGTCTAGGATGAATCTTGCGGAAAGCTTTCCTCAACCGATAAGGAACGTGGATCACAACGGCCTTCTTGTTTCCAGAGACGTCAATTTGCCTGCAGAATAAAATGAATATTTTAATACCATGCTAGGCAGCAACAATACCTAAATGAGATTGACACAATCCTACATGGCAGAGTTGATGTAGAGGTCTTTCAATTCACTCTTAATCTCTTGGTTTGTATTCTCCAAGTCAAACAGAGCCTGAAGAAAGGTCAAGAATTGACGAATCATGATGTGTTTAAATAACCAGTGCAATTAAATAATGGCAGTAAAAGTCCATTGAGCGAGGACCTGGGCAACAGTCTCCTCGAACTCGGTAGGCTCCGCATCCTTATCCTTGTGAATCTTTTGCAGTGCAGTAAACATCTTGAAAGATCTGATTTTGAAACAAAGGTTTAATCCCAGAAATTGATTTCTTATACAGAAAACACTACCAGGTAATATTTGAAAGTTTATTCCAGCATAAACAAAAAACCAAATTAATTTCCCACATTAGGGATGTGCTTGTATCTGACTTTCAAAAATTCCCCCAAGTACTTGAAGGTGTTCTTCCCTAACGATAGATGCCACATTCACTTCAGTCAAATACAAAAGCTTCAGCTAAAATGATAACTTCAAAATTTTGGCTTCTTGTATATGAAAAAGTGCATCTGAACACTATTTTGGACCAAAAATTACCATGTTATGCGTTTGTAAAGCAGATTATTATTTGTATAAATACATTCAACATAATTAGTATTAATTTTTCGATTCTGCCGTAGATTACACAAGTTGATCTACAACAAATTTCAATAATCCGAAAAATACAAAGTAACAATTCTATCTAAGACACTTTTGCCGTATAAAACATTCATAATCCATCCGTAATGGCAGGAATCATCACCGTTAATTGTAGAAATACAACAATAACTAGGAAAACAAAAAAAAAAAAAAATTAAAACATTACCCACACACATTCACATAATATTGCATCATGTTTCACAAGACTCCAGAAAACAATAAAATTCTAACCAGTTGTCAATGGAGTATGAAAACAATAATAAAATTCCAACGAGCATCCAATTGTTTAGAAGGGTCACGTACCTTGGTAGAATGCGGATAAGTGCGGCTCTACTCTATGAACAAGGGAAACCCTAGCTTCAGCCTCTCAAGCACTGGTTAAAGAGGCAGAAAAGGTTCTTAAAGGTTCACTGAAAACCCTAGTTTTATTATTGACTGTATGGGCCGTCCAAAAACTATAGGTCCAGTATATTATCCAACTTGTCAGCCCAAAAGGGTAATCGGGTTTAAACATTGGATCTTTTCACAAATACCCTACTTTAAAATAAGAGTGCGAAAATTACTGTTGCTCCAAGTTTTTTTTGAAACATCTGTAATATATTGTGTTGCACTATTAGAGCTTTGTTACATGATTTTTCACATCTGATGAAACCTCGACGAATTTAGATTCTTATCCAAATCGTGTTGATTCTAACTCCTTTTTGACCACTACAGGCAAACGTGCAACTCCAATCTGATTTGTCTCTGGTTTGTTATATGTAACATATTGTGTTACTAGGGATAAGCGAGGATCGTGATCCTCTGCTCTAAATCTTTTTTATTTCTCAATTTAAATTGTATTTGAAATATAAAATAACTACTTAATTGAGATGGTAAATGAACTTTTTTTAATCATCATCGTATCTTGTCTTCAAAATTATATCTGAAAAAACCACGGCCGAAACCAAACCAAACGCAAACCACCACCACGAAAAAGGTGATCACAACTGCCACCAAAAGAGGAGGACTATCTCCGGTCGAACTCCACGATCAAGCCTATCCCATTGACCACAACCGTACAAATACCTTTGACCACAAGGCCCAAGACTTTAATCCAATCCAATTTAAACCCAATTATAGATCCAACTCAAACCCACCCGATTAGAGCCCAATACATTCTTATTCTTCTTCTTCTGTTCCTCGAGGGATTCAATTCGACATTTCTCCTCCTCCAAGCAAATGAAATTTTTTCTCTAATTGATTTGCATTTTGTTTTCTTCTTCTATCCCCATTTTCCAGTGAACAATAGTTTTACAGTGATCAAATTTGTTCTTTCATGTTTTTACTGTTCTTAGAATATAATAAAAAATAAAAATAAAAGTAGATAAAAATGATGTCCCCAAATCAATTTCCCGAAACTCGGGGGAGTTCTCATTCCTCCACTATCAGGTGAGTACAGTTCCATTCATGGCTTTTTGTTTACAGAGAATATGATTTTTAGTTATATTTTTTATGATTGTACTATCATTTACGCTGCATCATTGTATTTTTTTTGTGGTTTTTAGCTGATTAAAGTGATTGATTTCAAGAGTTTTCAGTTTCAGTTGTACTAAAGTATGAAAATTTGAAAACCCACTTCTCATTTAGGAAGTAAATAGGAGACCTAGTGAAATGTAGATTTATTGGCCTAAATAATGGTTTCCAGATCCATTAATGTGCACACTTGTTAAAGTTAGGAATTGCATGATAAGTGGTTACAATTTGTAGACAAAAGTTTATGAACAACTTTGATTTAGTTTTCTGATTCTTTAATGCTGTAAACGGGTTGTCAGTTTTAAGTGGGTGGTTTGAATATTGAAAGTCCTGGAGGGGCATTTTGCTTCTGAATCTATTAAAAATGAGAGACAACGACTGACATATAAAGATATTCTCAGTTTCTATTGACTAAAATTACCCCTATGTGCTCGGTAAGTCTGCCATGTAGATATGGATAGTCAATTTACTGGGTGGGTGTGGAGAGTGCATGAGGCACACATGTCAATTATTAAGTCTATGAATTGTGAGAGACTTTTTACAGTATGGAATGCTGACGAATGTGCAAATTGAAAATGATGTCTTTAGATATTTGTATTTAGAAAAGTAGTTTTTACTATTAACATGACAGATTTAGAAACAATATGGGAAAACAAATGTATATTGTTTTTTAAATTTCTTAATGCGGTGGGGAGAGCTGTTTTGAAGTGGGTGATGAACATTGATAGTCATTAAGAGATTGAATGCTAGACTAAATTCTCCTCTAAAGTTGTCTCCAATTATACAAAACAGTGATATATGGTACAGAGGAATAATCTCTGTAAATATGTCCAAACTTATCATCAGAAACACCCAAGTTTATTTCCTTTACTTAGTCTTTGTTGATTGATTTTATAATGTTGTTTGAATGTAGGAGAACCCCCTTGCAGATAATACATATAATTGGTAACTTCATGAGAATATGGTCAATCTACTCTATGTACCGCTATTTGACTCAGACAGGGGCTTCAGTTGTATTGTTTATCTTCAGCTGTCTTGTACCTTCATCCATTCTATTTCTAGTTTTACAAAAGCCCTGGAAGGGCAGACCGCTTTCTAATACTCAGGTCTTAATGAATTATTCCGTTTTTCATTTTATATAATTTTTTCCTCTTCAAAAGAATCCAAGACAGGAATGTGAAATTTCTTGGTCTTATGTTGTTTAGCATCTTATTCTTACAGGTAGTACCTTCTGTGATAAATGGTGGTATAACAGCTCTGTACTTCATTTTGTGGGGAAAGGGGCTTCAATCTTGTGGTCCTCTCAGGTGAAATTTGCAAATTGAGAATTTTAGGACTACCGTTTGATTGTTTTGTTGCTTTTTTACTACTCGAAAAGCAGATGAAAAGTATGAAATACTCTCATACTAGAAATAAGAACAGTAATTTTTTCTCTATGGATTAACTTTAGACGGGCTGATCTATATTCCAATTTGTAAGTGCATTGATGCATCATGCATGGGGTTCTCTCTTGGTCTCAATTTAACTATTCATTCAACTTGTGGTTTGCATTTGGTATGTTGGAATTTGGATTTTAACTATCAAGTGATATGTGGGTTGGCTGACAAGAGTATATTAAGCGAGAACTTATTTCACTGCATGTTTTGGTGCATGCCAAAATTAACTTGCATGTTCCCTTCATATTGTGTATTTTATCTTGAACTTATAGCTGGCTTGAAAATGATGAAAATTGTGCTTATATCGCACATCCTAAACATTTACTTATTTATATTAGAAGATGAATAAAGCACAAGGTTTTTGTCAGGTGATGAGTTGAAATATTGTAGATTTAGATTTGATGAAGCAAGCAAAGCCTGGTTTGAGGATATCATCGTGAATTTGGGTTGTAGTTATACTTGTCAATTTGCGGCACTAAAGATATGATGACGGAGAATACAGTTGAACAAGAACGAGATTAAATAATTTAACTAATAAAATACTAGAAAATCTATAAAAAAAAAAAAACCTTAATTATGTTTCCTAAAATATGTACCTAATTCAGACAGTAAATTAATAATATATCTACTCGGATTCCCATCATATGCATCGGTAATATTTATAAATGTGACAAGTATGTGACATTTTGTTTTTAGTACCAAGGATTCTTAATGGACTAAGACTGTCTACAAGGTCCAAAGAAGAGAGATCTACTACAAAGTCAAAAGAAGAGTCTATTCCTCCAACTGTCTACACGATCCTGTTAATTTCTTCTCTTTTTCATGTTTTTGGCTTAAACTGAAGGACACTATTAAATCGAAGCTAGACAAACTGCTAAAAATTTGCCCAGTTTTTGGATGAAATGGAAAATTGTCCTTCTCTAGTTCTATCTCCACTTGTTAAGTGTTTGCTTTTGTGTTTCCTCTAGTTCTGAATTAACAATGCTTATTCAATTCAGAGTCATATTGGCTGAATATTCTGGTGCTGTTCTTGGAGTGTTATCTGGAGTACTGTATGGGAGGAGAGGACATATTTGGAAAAAGGTTAGTTTTGACTCTTTGGCATGGATTCGAACTTTTACAACTTTTTATAATTTACTCGAGCTCACTTGGAGACGTGAATCTAGTCATCTGCAAGATAAGTTGTGTCTTGTTTTATGTTTCACTGTTTTGACTTCTTCTCAGGTTATTTTGGAATTTTTCTAACTTGATCTATGGTGTGAAGTAGTTCCTGATTTCATTTTTTTTAATTCATTAATATCTTTCTTCCGACCCTCTTCATTCATTTCAAAGACATACTTCTGGCACTTTGATAGCACGGTCAGAATGACATACAAATAGCATATGCTAGCTCAAAGATTAGCCATTGGCCGCTGATGGGCACCTGGGAATAACTGATATGTTACATTTTTCTTTTAAATAAAATATTGCTATTATGCTGTCTATTTGCCATTTATTTTATTCTGTTGCCCATTTTTTCATCTTTATCAGGTTGGTGGCCTCTCTGCAATGCTAGCATCATTCTACTTCTTATCTCAAGGGTGGGCCACGGCCACACATTCACCGTTTTATATCCTTTCAGCTTTGACTTACTATAAATTATCTCATGTACTGTTAGGTGTAGAAATTTTAGTTTCCTCACCTTTTCTATCTTCTATGCTTTCATTTCATTAGCCCATCATGCAAACAGTGGTGACCTTAACCCAAAATTACCATTTAGTGATGATCCAAGTACAGAAGTGTACACAGAAGAAGGTTTGGGAATTAGGAACATATTATTTCCTGTATTAGCTGGTGTCTTATCAGCATTAAGAAGGGTGATCACACGACGTGTGTCACTTAAGGTATTGACTTGTCTTTCTATGCTACGTGGTGGTTTAAAGAAATCAAGCCACAGTAACATCAACACCCATGCCCCCTAACACCCCCATGCACATGAGGAAGAAGAACAAGAACAAGAATTGATGTTGGATATTCTTCTCCTTTTTTATGATTCCAGAATCAACTTAAAAGGAGACTTCATGCCATTACTATAGCTTCTGCAACTTGTTTTCTGTTTCCCGTGGCAATGTGGGACATGATCATTGTGAGTTTGACTTTATGGTTTTCTCCCTATATTGTTCTGTAAACATTATTCCTGAAATCTTCTTCTATTATGGTTTTTACTGATGCTCGTTATTGTTTATTTGTTGTGCTTATGTTGAAATGCTTCAGGGATCAACCGACGTAAATTTGCCATTTTCTGCATGGACCTTTTCCAGCACTATCCTCTTTGGAATTATTTTGATATTTTATGTTGACAGTATTGCTGAAGAGAGGTACATCCCTGAGCTCGTCTTAAATTAATTTGCTAATGATGGAAACATGAAATTTTGAATCCTTCTTTTAGTAGATATTCTGTGGGCTTAATCATTCCTATTACATGCCTCTGTATTTTATTTTTTGTTCCAAATTTATAAGTCATGTTCTCATTTGGCTTTTTGAGAAATTGACTGTTTTGAATAAAAAGTACCGATTATTCTACAGAGTTATTGTTCCAAAATGTAGGCGAATGACTACACTGCTATCAAATTCTGTAATTCAAAAAAAAAATTTCAGTTGGAGGCAATTCAGTGCCTTCAAGATTTGAAGATACTCATGAATTGTAAATTTATGGACGTCATTTCTAAATTTCTAATTATCTGTGCCAACTTGGTATTGAAGTGGAATACTAGAAGAAAATATCTTATTTTTCCATAATTTGTGATATTTATAACTCACTTATTTTTAAACACAGTTTGGTTTCAATATAATAGCATCAACTAGTATTTGTTAATATGTTTCCACTCAAAATTGAGAAACTGCTTTGTCTACTCTAATATTTAAATTGAATTTGTTAGACTCGTGCATGTAATGGTATGTTATGCTTTTCTTTTGTGCTTCTCACTATATCATTACTCCTCCTTTTGTTCATCACTCCTGAATTAATTTCAGCTCAGGATTGTATCTTTCCTGCTTATTGTTAAGAAATTGATGAGTTCACAGTACATCGTTTTCTTTTTTGGCTTCCACCATATAGATATGGGACAAAGCAGACAAGTAGCTTTTGCATAAGTGGGTCTGTATTAAAATTTTTTATGTCTAAATTGCGCATGACAAGACATCGTGATTGCCAATAGAGCACCAGTGCATAATTTGTTGGAACTGATTGTGTTTTCCAATTGATGTGGTTTTCTGTTCTTGGAATTGATAATTTATTTTCAGATTGCATATGGTTTTCTCTTCTCCGAGGCATTTGATGGTTGCTGCAGGATGTATCATTATCATGGAGATTGTGTACAAAATGGATTTTGCCCTGCTTGGTTTTCTAATTTGTGCTGGCATTTTGGGCTTTGGTATGAATATAAACTTCTATCTTGATTATTTTTGGATGTTATTCATGGCCTGCTGTTGTGGATATCCTTTATGTTAAACATGCCATCTTAAGTGATGGCTTTAACTCCATGGATCATTTTCTACTTTCTTTTTACTATTATTCTTTCTTGGAATTTTCCCTCCTTTTATTATACTGTCATTAGTGCTTGATACAGCTACCAAGGAATTTTTATATCTGTACACAAAGTTTTTATCTAAATGATTTGTGCAATTTAAAATTTTCATCATAATGTACTTCTGATGCTTCCATAAACACGTTTTCATGTTTTGGTTCAAATGATATACACATTTAAAATATTAGTGTATATATTTAAATTTTACTATTTTCTGCTAGGACAACTATTATTACTTATTGGTAACATTATGTCATTATCACTTGACTTCTGCATGTGTAGGAATCTAGTGACAATGCATTTTGCAGAGGCTGAAAAGAGAATCCTCTTAAAAAAAAAGAAAAGAAAAGCGCAGGTCGTTGCATCTGATGGTTTTAGTAAATTCGTGATTTTAAGTGAGTATGTTCTTAGGTTGAGACGAGGCAAAACTGAGATGATTGTCTTCTACTTCCCCCGGTTTCATCCAGTTTATGCACTGAATAAACTTGGAGACCAACAGCTGATCGTTTTGGTAATATTAGGAATTTGTTATTATCTGCAAATGGTGAAGATATAAGATGAAAGTGTTTTCCAATACCAGTAGATGCCTACAGTATTGTGAAATCTGTTTCATGGTACAGAGTTAATATAGGATTTGGGATAAAAGATATTGTTGTAAACCTAAAGCGGTAGATCAGATGGCAATGTCATCAGATGCATGAAAATTGGGTATGCGAGCAGGTATGCATGCCGCGTTACCTCAGTTCTCTTGTGGCACCTCGGTATGTTTGGCGAAGCTTAAAAAGTTCTTATAAAAAAAAGGAAGTTAACTCATTTGTTGTCATGCGCATTATCAAACATACCCTTAAGGCATTGGGGGACTGATGTCCAGAAGAAAAGGATTAGCCATATCTGCAATGTAAAATAGTTAAAAACGTGTATGTGAATCTTCTTTATATTTTGTCTCTTTTATATGGTGCTTGGCAAGCAAGGTGGTCTTGAATGGATTTACGTGCCATGCATCATTTCAATGATAAACTGAGATTGGTGCGATTGTGGTATAACATTGTATAGTTTTGTTTTCCAGGCATATACGAAGCGACATCTTTGGACCATATTAGGAAAGATTCTTTGCAAAATTCAGATCTATCCGGTGCAGTTTTTGAGGACCAGATTCAGATGTCTCCGCTCCCAACTTAAAGTAAGGACTAAAATGGTAGAATTCTCTGCTTCTCACAAGACAAACCTCATGATAGTGACCCTTCTTTTAAGCCTTGATGGTGGGATAGGAAACCCTTGTTAAGTTTATTAATTTCAATTGGTCTATCCATATTAGGATTATCTCTCGTTACAGCAACCATTTGAAATTCTATACAGAAGAAACTTTTATGTTTGAGTTTCTCTTTAAAACTTTACATTGTATCAACTGAAACACTTAAAAACTGGTGGTGATTTTTATCTCTAAAAATGTGTTAGTGCACCGAATTTTCTCCTCTCTCAACCCTAATAACTCTTTTAGGCCTAACCAGTGGAAATGACTTTCTGGTTTGAAATTTCTGTATGGCAAAAATAATCGCAACTGGTTTACACTCTTGTACTGCAGGATTTTCATCTGCGAACTTTTCCATTGACCTTTATTTTTTTGTTTCTTTTTTCTTCTTCGTGCAGCAGCAATTTAATCAGGCGACTGTTGCATTAGTGTGGATCTGTTGCTTCCTCTTCCGAGTAAAAGTGGCTGCAAAAATATTTATAAACCTTTGCAGTGCCCAAATTTTTCCATATCTGCGAAGAAGAAATGTGCAAGCTGATTCTTGGCTGTTGTGGTCACTGAAAAATTCCCAACTGACTGAGAATGGCATTGTAGGTACACTTTGGAGATTGGGTTGATTCCTGTGTATATCTTGTCAGTTGTCACTCAGGTTCATGGATTCTTTAATAAATACACCTTTTCCCCTTATTTTTGGAAAATACACTGTAGATCATTGCTGTGACCGTAAGCTCCCTAGTCCAGCGTTGATTATCAGTTGAAAGGATTTTTAGGGCACGTGTGGCACACTGAAGTGGACAGTGTTTGATAGAGATGAAAAATTTCAAGAAACTTATTTTCTTCCGAGAAGTAGATTCAGAATTAAGATAAGGAATGGCAAAAATGAAAATAAGAGCTTCTGTTCGTAAAATTTGTGAAAAATGTCGCCTAATCCGTAGGCGGGGTTGCATTATAGTAATTTGTTCCAACCTGAAACATAAACAAAGACAAGGATAATCAGACTCACTAAAGGACTCTATGTATTAACGAGCGGGAATCGTCAGTGAAAAACTTATAAATTTTGTCACACGTCTGTCTTTAATTCAATGTAGTCGTGATTCCCTATTTTAATTTTGTTAGGATTAATATCATTTGTTGTGACACCAATCATCGGATTGAGATGTTGAAGTTATATGATAATTATGAAGTATTAGATCAATAATTAAAGAATAATAAATACAAGGATATGATAGATAAATTAAGAGATTGACTCAAGAATAATGGAGAAATGGTGAAAATTATAATAGATCCTATATTCTAGAAATTATATATCTCATACTTATCAAATTGTATAGAAGAGTTTAATAATTATAGGGAACATGTAATGGATTTTCAAACCCTCCTGTAGAGTTATTGATGAAATGGGATACCAAAAAATTGAGTCCAAAATAAATTACAATTTTCAATGGGCTTCCAAAATAGAATTTCAATTTAATATAAGACTCCAATAGCATTCAAAATTGAATTCTTTTTTTATATGTACTTCAATTAAAATTTTTTAATTACTTCAACAAGGAATTCGGGTCATACCTAAATTCTAACAATCTCCACATTGATATGAATTTCACAAAAGAATGAACTGTCTTCTTCAACAATAATCAAAAAATTAATTTCTCCAACAAAACACAATACTTCACATTTTTCAATGAATTCAAGCACTATTCTCTAGAATTACCCTAGATTTTCAAAAATCATAATGATTTTAAAATTTATCAAAATTGGTTGTAACACACCTCAAAACAGAATCAATAACAAATACTTTTACAGAAAGCTCCTTGCTAGATTGTATACCTTATACTCCACTTAAAGTATGCTCAACAAAATCAATATCCACATACATTTTACCACTGAGTCCTTTCCTAGCAATTGAATACAATGACACCGCAGGTGATGTTGGTAAAGCGGCATTATCCATATCTCTTGAACTCAACCGAATGGTATTATTCAAAATTGACAATTTATGAACACTTAAAGGTATTGTACCAAACTAAATGTCCACCATGGTACTGAACCTGTGTTGATTGACTCTTCTAAATTCTGCACAACCGTGTAAGACGTATAATTGAGACATTTTCTGCCCCTTCAATACAATCTGGACACTCTTACAAACCTTTAAAGCTCCACTTCCACCAAAGAACTCATAACATTTTGAATTAAAGATAGACAACGAGATAAGATTCTTCTTCAAATCTGGAACATGTCGAACCTGACCAAGTGTTCTAATTGTCTCATCCAAAAGTTTCAATCTGACCGCACAAATTTCAGCAACCCGACAAAATACATTGTTTCCCATCACCACGACACCTTTGTAAACAATTTCATATGTTGTAAACAAATTTTTATTACGACGCATATGAAACACACATGCTGAATCAAGAGTCCAATCATCTTTCGGTTTAGATTCAATGTCAGAAATAGCTAAGAGATCTCCATCACTTACAATGTTCTCCGCGAGGCATGCTTCGCCCGAAGTATTTAAATATTTACTTGCATTCATCCTTTCTTTATTATGCATTTTGTAGCAATTATTCTTCAAGTGTTCATTCTTCTTGCAGTAGTTAATTACTGAACTTAGATTTCGATCTGTCCCTTCCAGAACCATCACGAGCAACCAGGTCTTCTCCATCTCTGGCCTCAAAAACCAGATGCTTCATCTTCTCTTTTGAACACAAAGCATCATATACCTCCTCTATGGTAAGAGTATCACGATTATACAAGACCGTATATCTAAAAAAAGAAAACAAAGTGGTAGAGGTGGGCTTGGCCCACGCCCGCATGAGCTCGGATCATTGGTTATTGGGCGAGCTCGGGCACGAAAACGAACCGCTCGGCTCACCGGCTCGTCCTTTTTTTTTTTTTTTATAAAACCTAAAATTCAAAAAATATATATACATACACATTTTCTAATTTTTTTTTTTGAAATATTCATTTTCCAAAACATATATATATACACACATATTTTGTAAACAATTTTTTAAATATACATTTTTCAAAATATTTTTATTTTTATTTGTTTTAAAAAAAGATAAACCCTCCTCCTTTATTCAGGTCTGCGACCGACTACTTTTATTTTGAGTAGGTGGAGTTAAAAATTGTACACGAACAACTTGTACGTGTTCGTGTACAATTTTTTTAAAAAATTATAAAGGTATGAAAATAAAATTTTGTGATGAATGCGGTGAAATAAAATATCACTTACTTGATTATATGTAATTTTGACATATTTATCTTGAATTCGATAATTAACGTCTTCTCAGTCCTTCACGCACATTAACGCTTTCAAAATATATTCTTTTATTTGACTCTTGATCTAAAAAAACCCTCTTTCCTGCACTAAAAGTAAATTCCGAAACTACAGTGCTAACCGAAGGTATTAATAGATCTTTTACAATTGCAGAAATTATTGGCCATCGACGTTCGTTATTTCGTCAGAATTCAATGATCTCTTCTGAACTTTTTCTAACTGATTTGTTACTATACAAAGTATGACTAAAGAAATCAATTAATTCAGATAGCAACGCATTTGGACTAGTACTCGAAATTTGAGTACATGTAGTGGAAGACAAACTACTACTGTGACTACTACCACTAGAGGAACCACATGCATATGCAGTTGAATCATATCTATATGAGTTCATATTTTTGAATAAATTTAAAATTTCAGCGTCGTCATCTGTTATATTAGTGGGA
>CAIGRB010009470.1:33076-45817 GCA_903798255.1 Fraxinus quadrangulata
GATATATATATATATATATATAGACAAAAACGAGAGGCGCGGAAAGGAGGCGCAGAAGAAAGGCGTAGAAAAGAGCCGCAGAAGAAAGAAAAACCACAGAAAAGAAAGAGAAAGAAGAAAAGAAAAGAGAGAGAGAGAGAGAGAGAGAGGAGAATAGAAAAAGAAAAGAAAAGGAAGAAAAAAGAAAAGAAAAGTCAAGGGAAAAAAAAGGCAGAGAAAGAAGAAAGGAAAAAGAAAAGAAGAAAAAGGAAGGAAATTGTCAATGCCAGAAATTTTTACGTTTAATCAATTTTTGGTGACATCTTTCCACTTTTTCATATTTTTATCTTTCCAGTATGAATAACAAATTTTTATATTAGGGAAAACAATTTAGTCGACTTGTGATCCTCTACTTTTTTATTCAAAATTTATGTGATGTATATATTTATGTATTGATTTTATTATGAGTTTAATGCATTAAATTACTTGATCAATAATTTGATGATTATGTGAGTCTATTACGAATCGAGAGGTGAGTTTGAGATTTCGATCATATAATAAAATCCTGTAAATTAGTATAACGTGTAGAGATACCTGTACTGATTATTGCGATCATAATTTGAATTCTTAGAATCAATGTTTCGTTTAACTAAAATTGATTCGCATAGATATATGAAATTTAATTAGTTAAATAGGGTCAATGAGAACTCGAGATGAGTAAATTGAATACAATAGAAGAATTCGACTGTTATAAATGTTGAATTAAAAATAAAGGTGATCAATAGAAGAAATTATTATGCCCTAATATTCATCACATATTTGTTTCTTCAATTAAAAGTATTTAGGATATATCATCATAATTATTTATTTGCTTTCGTCGAATAAATGTTAGAAAAATTAGATTAAGATCTAAAGTATAGTCCTCGTGGGAACGATAATTTGAACTCAAAAGTCCACTATATTACTTGTTACGATATCGTACACTTGCGATATAAAAAAACGCAACATAGATGAATTAAAAGATTTTTTGACTCAAGAATAATGGAGAAATGGAGAAGATTACAATGGATCATATATTCTAGTAATCATATATCTCACATTTATCAAATTGTATAGAAGTGTCTATTATTTATAGGGAACATGTAGGGGATATCCAAACCCTCATAATAGAGTTGTTGATGAAGTAGTATACCAAAAAATTGAGTCCAAAACAAATTCCAACTCCAAATGGGCTTCCAAAATAGAACTTCAACTTGATATAGGACTCCAATAGCATTCCAAATTAAATTCTTCTTGATGTGCACTTCAATTAGAATTCTTTAATTATTTCAACAAAGAATTCGGGTCACGCCCAAATTCTAACAAATTCAATGTAGTAGTGATTCCCTACGAGGTTTCAGTACCTTTGGATTTCCACGGGGACTATGATCCCCACTCCCCATCCCTGATCATTGTTTCATCCCCTCTACTTGAGATAGACATAAAGCAGTATTCGTCCAGCCATTTACATTCATGATCTTTCGTCTTGGTCCGATGATGAGATGATTCTTTTCCAGTGACACATATTTCAATGTTCTAACTTTGAAAGTTTTATTTGTGTTGTATAACATTGAAAGTTTATGTTGTATGTTTTTAAACATGCTTATTAGCAAAAATAAGTACATAAGTTTGGCTTATAGTGTGCAAAACGTTCCTATATTTCATTTGTTTTTTTTCCATTTTAACCTCTATTTCCACGCTTTATTGTGGAAAACATCATTTTCCTCAATTTTTATTCATTCTCTATAAGAATCGGTGAAATGTCAAATATACAATCTTATTTAAATAAAACAAAAAGAGAAAAAAAAATAAAGAACTAAATGGAACCATATGTCCAAATTTTTCAAAAATTACAAATGAGTCCCAAACAAATAATTAAAAAACAAAAAAAATTAATTTTATCCTCTTCTCCCATTCCACCCTAATTGACATCATTTCTAGTTTCAACTTCTAGTTTAATACATTACAATGTACTGTTAAACCTAGCTGTCGACGTCGAAATTGACGGAGAAAGGCAATGTGTATCAGCGCGACCATCTGCATTTTTGGTTGATTTTGGCCATATAAATATATTATTTGTTCAATTGATTTTTGGGAAAGTGTTTGGGGATTAATGGTGGCTGTTTGTGGTGTAAGCTCCGACGCTTTAGGTGGCGGTTCGATGGTGGTTAGCTAAATGGAGGCCGGTGGTTCCATTTGTTCCATTTTATTTATTTATTGGTTGGGGTAGGATCAGGTGGGGGAAGATGACGAAGTTATTTTTGTTTTAATGTTTAATTATTTGTTTGTGACTCATTTGTAATTTTTGAAAAATTTAGACATATGGTTGCAATCAGCTCTTTATTGTTCTTTTTTTAAAAAAAATTTAAATAAGATGGTATATTTGTCATTTCACATATTTTTATAGAGAAAATGGATGAAAATTGAGGAAAATGATGTTTTTCGTAATGAAATGTGGAAATAGGGGTGAAAATATAAAAAATTGAAACGTATGAATATTTTGCACACTAAAAGTTAAACGTATGAATATTTTGTGTTAATAAGCATTTTTAAACCTATTAAACATACTTTTAACTTTTGTTTGAGTCACATTAAAATTTTCATTTTCATTATTCTACTCATTTTCAACCACACATTCTGATATGATCTAGGGCATGCAATCACTTAGTCGAGCTACAAAGTTCAAATTGAAGAAGTCAACAAGCCAAAGATCAAGTTTCGTGAAGGGCTCGGGAGTCGAAACGAGTTGGATTCAAGGTTTAGAAGATATTTGGAAAGAAAATGAGTAGCGTTGATTAAAATGGACGTAACTCTCAGTTCGGGTGTTGAATTTTCGCCCATAACTACAATTCAGAATCATCGCGAAATTCTGCATTAATTAGGTTTTAGTATAAATAGAGACTTTATTAGTTTATTTCAGGATTTGAAAAAGACTTTTGATGAATTAAACTTTTGAGATTTTCTCTCTTTGTTCTTGATTGAACTTTCGAACTTATCAAATATTGTTTTAATATTTGTGGCGTTCAAAACCTAGAACTCATTAAAGGATTAGACACTATTTGTAGCGTTCACAAATAGAGGTTCGTTGATTTTGTAATCAATAGGTCATTTAAACTTCGTTTTTGTTCGGTTGCTTGGTCCAATAATTTGCGGGTCGAGATTCTACCGTCTACAACTTGAATTTGGGCTTTTCCGGCGTTTTCAAATTAATTTCGCGATTTCCACGCGTATCCCGTTCCCGATTTCGCGTCATTCGGTATCAGAGCTTGGGCTCCAAATTCAAGTTCTATCTTTTCTTTTGTTCTGAGTATTTTGTTTTGTTCTTTGTGTCCGTCGTAAATTTTGAGTTTTTGATTAAAAAAATACTGTTCGCGGGGGTACTGTTCACTTGGTTACTGTTAAAAAAAATTTACTTGATTTATCTGAAAAGTTGACACTATCCTATTATCTATCCAAAATCCAAAATGTGTTTATATTCATTCCAATCCAAAAATTTAAGAACCATTTTTTTGAATTAAAAGAATTCCCATTCGAAATTTCATCCAGTCCAATTTCTTTTTTGAGTCTTTTTTATTGCACCTATGTAAAAGGATGGATGGTGATTAGGGGCATATTTTCCAAACTTGGTGTTTTGTCGGTGCTAATTGACATCATTTCTAGTCCAGATTTAAGTTCAAATGTAGTAGTAGTATTTAAAATAGGAAAAGTTATGCATAAAGATTGTTGATTCAATATAAGTATTGCAAGCTCCTTCAAAGTCCCATTTTCGGCCATGGTTCTTTCTCCTTCAAACTCAAAATCACTTGCAAATGGATTGTTGGGATTGAGATAGCTTTCTTCAAGATTTTGTTAGATGTTACTCCTTAACTTGCGTAAAGTTCTCTCAATTTCTGGATCATACTGCAAATCATTTTGATTAGAAGATCGAGTTGCAGACATAAACAAAAAGAACAAATGAAAAATAAATTAAGAGGAAGCTAGATTAAGAAAGACAAATAAAATTCTATACTAAAATTTCTAAAAACAATAAAATACCTAAAAAATTAGAAAATTATGATTTTTTTTTCAAAAATAAAACAAACAACTAAAGAAGCACAAAAATAAATTAACACAACTCCCCGACAACGGCGCCAAAATCTGGTGTGTTGTCGTAGACACCCAAAAATAATACCTTAACCTCTAAAAACTAATGTAGCTATGGAAGTAAGGGCCGATCCCACGAAGAGTGTGTAATTCAATATTTTATGCTCCATACAATGATTTGGGGGGGGTTTTTGTATGCAAACAATTGTAAATAAAATAATCAAAATACTAACATTGGTCCAAGTCCACATCCACCGTCGAAAATCCACAATTGATCATATATGCAAGGATAATTCAATTCATATTTCGAATATTCACCGTTGGAATAATTTTCCTATCTCTCCTTAATTTTAGTTAGTTAGAAACCAGCGTTCTAATTAGCCCTAATTATTAAATAATCTCAGACTAGTGTTCAAGATTCGATTTAATAATAGCTTTACACAATAGAGAAATCAATGAACTAGATAACACAAACACCAGCGGTTGCACTTAATCTATTTAAACATTCTTCTTAAAATTCAATAACATCTATCGCAGAAAATTATCAAATCCTAGTGCTTCACAAGTCAAATGAATCATACAATTACGGATTTGATATTTAACTTAGCAGTAGATTGTAATGAATAACAAACTAGTAGGCCTCATAACAATTAAACAAAACAATCATAGAAATAAGTGCAGAAGACTATTCAATATGCAAAATAAGAATTAAACAATAAGAAAAACTATTTAGATCTCACAATATGTGGTTCCGAGACTTCAATTTCCTTCGACCAAGTGTAGAAATTTAGTTATAATTCATGAATTTAAGAGAAAAATAGAGTTGGGAGGTGTTCTGTACGTTCTGGGTGTGTTCTAGGGTTGATATATGACCAAAAGATTTGTTTCCATACGCAGTTGAATGGAATTAGGAAACCAAAAAATCGCGTCACCAAAATGAACTATGCGACCGCATAGTAGAAAGTGTTGTGGTCGCATAGAACAATTAAAACAGGCCCTGAAGTTCCCTAGAGTAGTGGATGCGACCGCATTAATTTTAAGCTATACGACCGCATAGCTTTAAAATCTTCTTCCAGACAACTTTCAGTATTTTGGTCATATCTTTCTCTCATAATATCCGATTGAGTAGATTTAAGAGGCGTTGGAAAGATAACTCAAAGGGCTACAACTTTACTTCTGATATCATCCTTCCATTCGATCGTTTTCTATGTCAAAAATGGATCTCAATATGAGGCTGAAAATCGGTGCATAACTTTTTCGATTGAAAATTGATATTTGATAATACTTTGATTGTATTTCATCCATTTGACTTCTTTTTTCATCCAATTGACCTTTAACACTCTCAAATTTTCATTGTGAGGTTCAACATGACTTTTGAGTATTTTCACTTTAGTCCCCGAACTTTCGTTTTCTTTCATTTTTGTCGTTTTCCACTATTTCTTCCAAATTACGCTATATCCATCAAATTGCCACTTAAACCGCATAAAATATGCATACGAGCGTATTAAATAAAGAAAAAAAATTATACATTTTACATTCATATCAGAGTACATGTCAAACTTGGCTAGTATCACGATGGTTGAAAAATTGGGGTTACATTTACAACAACACCCTAGATCTTACATGATGACTTGGATGAAGGAGTGTGGGAAGGAAGATGTGACCAAACAGGTTTTAGTAAATTGCATCTTAGGAAAGTATAATGGTGAATTTTGGTGTGATGTAGTGTCATTAAAATATTTTCATATCTTATTTGGGAGACTTTGGAGGCATGAGAGGAAGGTTGTTTATGATATGGGGAGGAACATGTATAGGTTTCTTTAGGACGGGAAAAAAATCACTCTAACTGGCTGGACACTAGAACAATCATTTGCAGACCAATTAAAGGTGAGAGGTGAGAGTGATAAATTTTCTAGAATGGAGTTGAGAAAATAGAAGAGGGTGTTAAACAAATGGTTGAAAACATTGTGGGGAAGTGAAGAGTAGAGTTTCATCGTTAAGTATGATGTGGTGGAGGCGATACATCATGAGTACGAGGACCCATATCTCGTTTTTTAGGGAAGCTAACAAATTCAACCGTAATTTTCTTAATTCGTTCTTTCAGATTGATCATTGTACGTGGGAGTTCATACAACATCTATGGCTGATTGAGTTTGTGCTGCAATACATCCATACCTACAAAATGGAGGGGTACCATGTATTGATCATATGCTATGGAAGAAAAATTTTACATTTGATCCAGGTGGTGCAGTGATGAGATGGGTAGCAGGCTGGTTATCCCCTATGCGATCACAAGGTACAGATTAGAGGATGAATCTTTTCGAAGAGAGGGGATGATATGACCCAAGGCAGGCAATCACTTGGTCGAGCTACGGATTTCAAATTGAAGAAGTCAACAAGCCAAAGATCAAGTTTCGTGAAGGGCTCGGGTGCCGACACGAATTGGATTCAAGGTTTAGAAGATATTTGGAAAGAAAACGAGTAACGTGGATTAAAATGGGCATAACTCTTACCTCAGGTGTTGGATTTTCGCTCATGAGTACAATTCAGAATCATCACGAAATTCTACACAAGGCTACACGATCGCATGGTACTTTTATGCTTGCGGCCGCACAAAAACATGCCGAGAACAAGTTGGCGAAAAATCATGGTTTAAAAAGAGGCTGAAAATTTCCAATTTTTGGGAGTTTCCTAATTTGAATAAAATACAATTTTTTTGATATCTTTTGTAGAGTTATTTTTCATTTTAACTACATAAATTAGGTTTTAGTATAAATAGAGACTTTATTAGTTTATTTCAGGATTTGAAAAAGACTTTTGATGAATTAAACTTTTGAGATTTTCTCTCTTTGTTTTTTATTGAATTTTCGAACTTATCAAATATTATTTTAATATTTATGTCGTTCAAAACCTAGAACTCATCAAAGGATTATGCACTCTTTGTGGTGTTCGCAAATCGAGGTTCGTTGATTTTGTAATCAATAGGTCATTCAAACTTCGTTTTTGTTTGGTTGTTTGGTTCAATAATTTGCGGGTTGAGATTCTACCGTCTACAACTTGAATTTGGGCTTTCCCGACGTTTTCAAATTAATTTCGCGATTTCCACGCTTATCCCATTCCCGATTTCGCGTCACATTCTTCAATAAAATAATATTTTCCATCATATCAATAACTTTTCTTTCTTTTTTAACCACACATTCTTCATCAATTTACTATTTTAAAATACATTCTTCCAAAATAATGTTGTCAAACACACACTTAATCCAAATTGGTGGCCATATTTGGTTAGGTTGTTTTTTTCTAAGAAAGAATACATAGAATGAAAGAAAACATTTCCCCACCTAATCACACACATTGATAGGAGCGGTGGGACCGTGGCTAATGCTAGTCCCTAGTCTCCTAGCCCAGGCGGTTTTTGTTCGATTTCTAAATTGATTTTCAAGAAAAGGAAAAATAGAGGCTATCTTGCTAATCAAATGTCAATTGCAAATTGTCAAATTCAACACCCCAAAAAATCAAGGAGGAAATTTGTGCATGTTCTCTTTACCATTTTCAAGTCTTTTTTTGTTTTCTATTTTTCAAAACAGTGAAAACACGTTCTCTTTCATATTTTCGAAAACGCGTTTTGTGTGTTTTCAAAACAAATTTTAAAAATGTCAAAAAGAACACATTTTCAACAATCTCAAAATTGACTCTCAAAACATAAAACTCAAAATGAATTTAAATCTCAAAACATAAAATTGAAATATAAAGAGAACAACCCCTAAGTATTTCATAAAATAGTTTTTTTAAGTCAGATGTCAAGAAAAGAGTATTTCTTAGATCAAGTATCTTGGAAAAAATCACAACCCAACAATTTCTCCTCTACTCTCACCCTCTATCACCCATGGACAATCAAATTCCACCATTTTTAAAAATCTTTCAAATCCCCATTGAAAAAAAAAAAGAAAAAAAGAAAAAGACAGATCATTTTTTTTCGATTTCTCATCAACGGAGGCAACAGCGTTTGGGGTGGTTGGGGATTGCTTACACTCGAGTTTGGGATTGCTCATGCTCCAATTAAAGGGGCACCAAGTTGGAGGAGCAATGGTATCAAAGGGGATTTGGTGTAGAACTCAAGAAAGAAATCTTGCATGTTCGTCCATTTTGTAAAGAAATAGATACAAATGTAGATTGTAAAAATGTTCATGATCTTTAAAGAAATAGACACAAATGTTCATCCATTTCGGAAATGATTAGGATGAAACAAATTGTTTAAGATATAGACTCCTCGTTTTTTCGGTAAATGAGTAAAAAAAAAAAAAAAAAAAAAAAATCCCAATTATTATGCTGTCACTCCTCTTTAATAATGGGTTCATGATCTTTAATAATTCTTAAAATGGTGTCACAACTACTTATCTCGTAAGATAGATTATACGATACTGCTGAATATCAAAAAATTTGATTTCTTCACACTAAACATGTTCTCAATCTTGCAAGTTCACCATGTGATTTGAATACTGGTGTGCGAAATTTAAAATAAGGAAAAAAAATGTTACTGCCCAGGATCGAACTGGGGACCTTCAGTGTGTAAGACTGACGTGATAACCACTACACCACAGCAACAGGTTGTGAACATCTTGTTTACACTACAGTTATAAATCCTAAGCCAGGAAAGAGTCTCATACTTCTTCTTCCCAACCGGAGGCCACACCTAGCTTGCATTTATGAAATATAAGTTAAAATCATGTCAATTGTCATGTAAAGTATTTCATACCAAACATGTCTATGTATTTTATATTTTTAAAAGTTGGTAAGAACAAAATTTCAAAACAACCCAATATGTTGAGATTTGTAATGTCATAAACATCATATATATTGTCTAGATATAATTGTCAATGATGAAATACTATGCAAGTTAAATATGAACACACTTGGTCTATTACAATCAACATGTTGACATTTGAAGATGGAATTCCAAGACGTTAATATCACATCAGGGTTTAAAAAAATCAAACGAATAATTGGATTCTAGATTGATATTCTTAAACAAGTCTCCGTTTTGCATAAAGGGTGAATGCTACATTGCTTAAAAGGACCATCTTTAAGATGGACCCCAAACTTCAATAATAATAATGGCATTTTGAGAAAGTAGATTAGACTACATTGATTGGACAACTAAAAATAAGCTAAAAATTTTGTCCATTATATCTAACAAACGAAATGAAAGCCGTTGTTTGATGCATATTTTCAATTCAAGAATACATTTTTTTTATGTGATGGGTAATGTATGGTTAAAAAGAAAGAAAAGTTATTAATGTGATGAAAAATATTATTTTATTAAAAATGTGTGGTTGAAAATGAGTAGAAGAATGAGAATAAAAAATAATAGAATTAAACCTCTTTGCCAGATGAAATTTAACATGCCGATTGACATCTTCTCACATTTAACGGGACCCACGCGGGACCCATATGAATTTAAATTCTGTTTTTTAAGGGGGGGGGGGTCCCCCCCTATTGTGAGGGATCTGTCAAACCCTCCCTGACAGCCCAGCATAATTGAAAATAATAATGTGGCTCAAACATAGGCTAAATGTCAAATCTGCATGCATTGCACTCTTCCACCATTGCTAGCTAGAGAAGTAATGTTATTGGATTTCTTTGTTATCGGGAAAGTCACAGTTGACTTGAGACCGGTGAATGGCACGGTCATTCTAGAATTTATTTGCATGAAAATTATTAATTAAATGTATTTGATTAGTTTAATTTTTAACTTAAAACATGTTATGTGTCTATCTTTCGTTGGTGAGAAAATGAGAGAGAGAGAGAGAGAGAGAGAGAGAGAGAGAGTGAGTGTGTGTGTGTGTGTGTGTGTGTGTGTGAGTGAGTGAATTGAAAGGAAAATAAAAATCTATCACTTCCTAAAGAAAATTGTTTTTTATTGTTTTTTAGGAAAATATGATCACGTCATCAACTTTTAGAAAATATTTTTCATGAAAAAATATTAATGAAACACCACAAAAGTAAAAATTTAAATGAAAAAAAAAGTTCTATAAAAAATAAAGTCAATCCAACCCACCCTTAAAAAAAAAATAAGAGCCAAGTCTTCAACAGCCAATGTAATTAACGTGCACCATTAATTTAGCCCAACTTTAGTGTCATAATTGGTTTTAGTATTTACAGGTGTTATTAGTAAATTAAATTATATTTGTCCTATTAAGTGGCTTAATTGGTCAAAGCCATGACCTTTTTTGTCATTTTAAACCTTTGGGCCCCATTAGTTTATGTCAATTTGTCTCACTATAGTAAGTTTGAATGTAATTTTATTTTTCTTAAAAAAATATGGATTACATTATTTACTATACAAAGTTATCTAATTGATTAATATTTAGTTTGATAATTGGATGTCACAAAATTTAAATTCCTTTTTTTTTTGTGACGTCATTATGAGAAAATAGGTTTAAGCCTTTATCCGCTCAAAGGGATGAATTTCGAATTTCCAAGGAGCTATGTTTTCAAATGTGTGTGTGTTAATTTTAAAGTACAAGTACAATTGAAATACATCCGATATAAAATCAAGAGTTTTAAATCTTGAATATTTTTCTTATTTGGCATGAGCGGTCAAACTGTCTTAGATCATTAATAATGCGAAAAATTGTTGAAAATTTAAATGAACATTTAATGAAAAATTAAAAAATTCTTCAATGTAATGAGTTCTCATATGATGATTGTTCTCTGTATTATAAGTTGGTTTCTGATCATCACCAGGTAAAGTTGGGAATAAATCCCTATAATCATAAAAATTAATTACGATGATATACGAGATCTCGTCACCTTTTATATCTAATAGATACACCTACTAAGATTTTTAACAATGTTGATCCTTAATTTTACTTTGATCCGAGACAGCTTTTTAGAGAGTGGAGGATTGGATCTTGAATTTGAACTTTCAACCTTTTATAAGTTGTGCAAATGACCGCATTTATAGACAATTTTAGGGACTTTTTGATTATTTTTTAGTTGACATTCTCTTATCATTACATTGGAACTTATGATTAAGTCCAATATTCAAGATTCTCGGTGAGATTTGTGCTTTAGTGACATTTGTTATGCAATTCATTATATGCATTCATGATTTTATTGAATTGAAGTTCATGCTAATTGTGTAAAAGTTTGAGCTTATATAGCGTCTATATTCGAGGCCAACCTGAGGCTGTGATAATGTTGTTTGGATGGACGAGGCTTTAATTTTATTAGGCTTCCTTGGATAAGGATAAAGCTTAGTAGATATAGAGATCAAAGAACGGGAGACTCTAGGTTGGGCCAATGCTCGGGGTGATGACATGATCGGTTAGGACAGTCTCGGCCCAGTATGTGCGATCCTCTGGACACAAAGTTCGAAAAAGAAGCTATCCTCGAGTACCGAATGGTTGAGATGAGAGCCATTTTCAAGGGATCGGATCAATATCCCCATAAACATAAAGTTCCCGATTTTTTTTTCCCTCTCTCTCTTCTCGACTTTCTTGTGTCAATTTTTTGTTAATTCATGGAGCTTCAACTTTCAAAACTTTATCGAAATTTAATATGATTTTCTATATCACAAACAAATTTTGACTGAACAAAATCTCAAACGATGGAAAATTCTGTTCCTTCTACTCTATTATTACCAATTTTCATCTCTTGACTTAATTTTCAAACTTTTGAATCGTCTCATTCCATGTTAATTTCTAGTGGCGCCACCTTAACCCATAGAAATATGTTATCCTCTTTCCCTTTTAATAAATTTATTTAAATGAGTATGGTACAATGATAAATTGAGAAGTCCAAAAAGTCACACTACCGTTTTCAACCTTCTCAGCAACGGTTTGACCACCATTAAAAAAAAAAAATCTCAACGTACTCATTTTCAATCTTATTCACACATTTAAAACAATTTTTTTTCTACTTTTTAACCACTCATTCTCCAAAAAATCACTATTCAAAACTCCAGTCTACTCTAATAATAGTTGTCAAACATGACCTTAATATGTAGAAATATCGTAGATTAATACTTTGAATAATATAAAAATGGAATTGAAACCGTTCGAAAAATATAAGAATCTATTTGAAATCCAATTTGATAAATTAAAAATGTAAAACTCGTTAAAAGAATCTTGAAACCAATGAGTTCAACTGAAAATTAGATTACTAGGAATGAATTTTACCAGTTCATTTTCTAATAAAGAAGAATTTTTTAATTTGTTTTATTATTTTGATTACAAACATTTTTCTTTTTCTTTCTTTTTTGGACCCAATAATCTCACAAAATTTTAATAATTGCAATATTTTCCTGTCAACTTCGCTTCCCATCAAATTGTCTTTTGAATAAATGGAGGAAAGAAATCATTAGCCGTTTAATTTTTCAATTTTCGATAGGGAAAATTACAGTCATGGTACCATATCTTTCATTTAGTAACAGACTTTACTCTCACCTTTCATTTGTACCACCCACGGTACCAAATCTTTCAAAATATCACAGCTGAAATTCAAATTGAAGGAAATTGTTAGTTTGACCATTAGTTGACCAAAAAATTAATATTGATCATAATTTTGACTAATTCTAAAAGGATAAAAATGGAAACTTCATATTTTTCAACAAAAAAAACACAATTATAATCTATG
>CAIGRB010009478.1:16974-31128 GCA_903798255.1 Fraxinus quadrangulata
ACGACATCTATAAACTTGAGCATTTTATTTTATTTTTTTAATTTTTAATTTTGAGATTTATCAAATCTAAATACGGCAAGCTAATACCGTCGATCTATGTAAAATAATAAAGCAAATGTCAAATACTAATAATCAATTTAATCACGTAAACTAAGTACGATAAAAGTGGGAATATAATACAATAAAGGATTTAGAGACATAAATCATAAGTAAATGTTAGAATAACAACATCACAAAATTTTAAAGAAGCAATTTTAAACGAAACAATAGTATAAATTAAAGATAAAAAAATAGTAGCTTCCCATTATGGTAGTCGAAGTAATCGAGCACCGAGTAGCTAAACACCAAATAATTGAGCA
Source organism: Fraxinus quadrangulata (assembly GCA_903798255.1). Classification (NCBI taxonomy): domain Eukaryota; kingdom Viridiplantae; phylum Streptophyta; class Magnoliopsida; order Lamiales; family Oleaceae; genus Fraxinus; species Fraxinus quadrangulata. The sequence goes on from CAIGRB010009478.1 coordinate 17,334, forward strand.
CCAAAGACAAAGAACAAGAACTCCATGTTTTGGTCGTCGAAGGAACTAAACCAATCAATAGGTTAAAGAGAGGTACCTGCAAAGATAGGTTAGAAAATACCTTCTTTTTTTCACACAATTCTTTTTTTTTTTTTAACTCAAAAGAAAATCACACTCGATAAGAAAAATAGAGGCGCAATTACCAAATCAAAGTAACTAAACAAGCATGGAGGCCCAAACTGTAAAGCAAATTAATTCCTACAAAAACAAAACTTAGGCCATAAATTGAAGCCCTATAAAACACCAAACCTCCAGACGCATTCGAACACAGAGTGGGGCGGCTGGCGGCAGAGGCGCGGCTGCAAACTGGTATAGCAGTGGTCGGGTGGTGCTGGGTTGTCAACGAACACCGGGTGCAGCTGGATATTTATGAGCCTAAGCAATCCCTCGCCTAGCTGTAGAAGAATTTTGGACCGCCGGCGGCTGACTCGAACAAGGTTGAATCGCGGAGACAGAATCAGGATTCTGATTGATATGGGTTGGAACTGGAAACTTGTGTATGCCTTTGGTTGTGTCTGGCTTGTTACTTGCGGTGCACATGAACGGATTTACAATAGAGCTTACTTTTTAGTCTACAGTTTGAGAGGCAGTCTAGGATTACAGATTGTGTATGTATGTAGGTGACGAGGCTTGTTTTGTTGTTGGTGCAGTGTTTTAGAGTTTGTGGCTTTTGGTAGTAGACGGGCTGCAGTTTTAATTGGGCGTGGTTGGATTTTTATGTATATGTCGTGGTGCTGGCTGGGTTGTATTGGTTTTGGGTTTGGGTGGGAAAAGTAGCGGCGGTCAACGGGTTGATCAAATGTGATGGTGACGGGATTCAGCAATTAGATGGAGGCGGCGGTGACTGGTGGGAATTGCAACAGGTTGTGTGTATGTAGAATTAGGTGCGTAAATGTAGTAAGTTACAAGCTGTAGCTCTGGTACCAATTTGACATAGAATCAATTAAAGCCAAGAATTGATAATAGTAAAAGGGAAAACAGGAAGAAGCAGCAGAAAGGAAAAAGCTGCAGGGATAGTGGTGGCAACCGAGTGGGCCGCTCCGCTCGTAAAAAACGAGCCACGAGCTTGACGAGCACGAACCGAGCAGGTTGGTTGGCTAGGCGAGCCCGACTCATTTTTTACGAACGGTTCGTTCAATTTTTTATTATTATTATTATTAAGGTCTCAGTATAGTTTAAAAGAAAAGAGGCCAGCAGAGCTGAGCTCGATCCACGAGTAACGAGCGGCTCGGTTCATTACAAATGAGTACGAGTTTGCTCGGCCAATTGCCATCCCTAGACTGGGAAGAAAGAATCGTGAAGGAAAGGGGGAAAATGTGTTCATTTAATCATTTACTAGTTCAACAACAATGAAAAATTCAATAAATAGTAAAAAAAAAAAAAATCTAACTTGAAGGACTTGAATCAACCCGCTATACAAGCCCAATAATAGGAAACATAAATAATAAAGTCCAATAACAATAAAAATAAATCTCGATGATCTCAATGATGTCTGCGTCAACATGGTTGGAGCATGATAACTAACTTTTGGGGTGGCAATGGCTCGGCTCGGCCCGTATGCCCATGAGCTCGGCTCGTGCTCGTGACGAGCACGAGCTTGTGGCTCGTTTATAACAAATCGAGCTTTTGCTCGGCTTGTTACCCATGGGTCAAGATCGGTTCGGCCTGTAAGCTTGTGGCTCGCGAGCTCGTTAATTTTTTTTTTAGAGATATACATTTCTTCTGGAAAAAAAATTAAAAAAATAACCCTTCACAAAGACGAGCCCACTAGTCGCTCGGCTCGTGCTCGGGTTCATCATTTGACGAGCCCACGAGTCGAGCGGCCCACCACTAAGTAACTCAATTCTCTCATTACATTTATGGAGTGAAGCCTCAAAAACTGTAGTGTAGATGGTTGTTATATAGCTTTTTCTATATATATACACTTTTATTTTTGTATTTTCTACGTTTTTGTTGCTTGGGCTTTTATAGTGATGGTGAATTTTGTTAGTTGAAAATGTGTTTCATGCACGGGTTTTTGGGTTTATATGTTTATAATCAGTGGATTAAGATATGGGGCTTAAGAGATGAGGGTGCTGCAAAGGCTTTCGTTTTGAAATTCTCTTCCACTTTCGAAATTGAAAGCATAAAAATCTTGTGATTGCTATGCACAAATGAAGCAGAACATAGATTTGAATAATATTTTTTTGGAGAATTTATAGTTAAAAAGTAAAGAAAAGTTTTGAATTTACATGTGAAATATTTTATTGTGTGAATATGTAGTTGAAAATGAGTATGAACAAAAATTAAAGTAAAGTAAAAGGGATAAATTAGGGACTTAGCCTTTTTAAACACCAATATTTTGATTAAAATAGTCATATGTGAGTACTTTAAAAAATTATAAACTACATATTATACTCGTAATAAACCGTAGAACTTCTAAACAAAACATTTGAACAATATTGATAGTCCAATTTGTATAATAAATGTAAAATGAGTTGATAGAGAATTATAAACAAAGTGGTAAATGCTTGAGAAGATAACTAATTCACAATACGTACTATAGATCGCAATTTTGTGTCACTGGAGGTCAGTTGTCACAAAGTCGCAACTTCCCTTGGGGGATAGCATTTCTGTTGTATGAGTAGAGAGATAGGATCCCTATGGGCTCTTCACTTATATATATGATGTATGTGAGAGCTTCATTATATTTTATTGTTGTAGTCGTCAAAACACCGATCTCTTGTACTTATCTTTGATATAGTAGATTTCTCCTCCTCTACCAATGATATTTTTCTGTCTTGGTTTCATGTAAATTTGTGCATTCTTGTTTTTATTTTATTTTTGTTTTTTTTCTGTTTTTTCATACTCTCACTTTTGTGTAACAATGATTTAAGATCTTATAAAGGATATAAGCTCTACAATACAAGCACCAAAAAAGTCATCATTACTTGAGATGTTGAATTTAATGAAAAATATTCATTGAGACGGGACACTCAATAAGATGACTATGATTTTCCTTAGATGATCGAAGAGGAACAAGAAAAGGAAGTAGAGGAAGCAAGACAAGAAATGCAATAGCATACAACTCTACCTCATTCACCACAAGCAAGCCCTCATGGATACTTACCAAGTGGAAGTTCAAGTTCAATCACACCACCAAGGAGACCATGGACAAGGAGCTTACAAGAACTATATGTGATAACCAAAAATCAAAATAAACTCACACTTTTTTTTGTCTTCTTGCAAATTGTGAGCCAATAGGTATTGAAGAATCCATGCGAAGCACGAAATGGCAAGAAGCCATGGATGAAGCAATTAAAGCAAACTTGAGGAACGATATGTGGGAGTTAGCAACACTTCGGAAGTTCAAAAGACAATTGGAGTAAAATGAGTGTATAAAGCAAAGAAGAATGCTAAAGGAGAAAGTGCAAGACAGAAAGGAATATTGGTTGCCAAAGGATGCAATCCGAGACCCGATGTGGAGAACAAATTGATAATTGCATTAGCAAAAATCACGTGATTCAACATTGATACAAGATATCACTTCATAAGAGAGAACTTATAAATAAAGGAAGTATAGTTGAAGTATGTGAAGACTCAAGATCAAATATCGGATATCTTCACCAAACCATCGAAGTGTGAAGTCTTTTTCAAGCTAAGAGATGCACTTGGAGTGACCAAATCAAGTTTAAGGGGACATGTTATAAGATAAACTTAATTTGGACTATTTTATTATTTCTGGACTTGTTAATTATTATAAGGGATAATTGCAGCAGTGGTACAAACATTTCATTTAGTAGTAGACTTTGCTCAAATCTTTCATTTTTGCCACCAACGGTACCAATCCTTTCAAAATGTCAGCATTTGAAATCCAAATGGATGGTTTCTATTAGTTTGACCGTTAGTTGATCAAATAATTGACTTTGAAAATAATGTTGACCGCTTCTAAAATGTTAAAATGGTCATTTCACATTTTTTAAAAAATAAAATAACCAAAATCAAATAATTAAAATTAAAAATCCATTACACCTTCTTCTTCTTCTCCACCCACCCCCCACCCTCATCCCAAATCTGTAAATTTGGGTTTGGAACTTCAAGTACGCTTCAACAAGCTCGGGAATGGAGTCTCCATAACCGAATGTGCGCAGTGCTACAATGGCAGTGACTCTAAGGAACTTTGCCTGTGCATTTAGCCCAAAATTTCATCTTGATTGACCATGGAATCAGAAATCAAAAACTTCATCCGAAACAGTTCATCTTCTTCCCACCCCCACCCTACACTTACCGCCACATTCCCTCACTTAATCCCAACCAAATGAACCAAAATCCACCCACCTCCACCGTGTCGACAATTGCAATCCACCCACACACAGGCTGCAACGACCTCCATAAGCGTCCCCGCAAATTAGCAGCAAGAAATTGACCTTACCAGAAACTTGCTTAGACGTCATACATAAAATCCTTAAGTCCTTTTTAATTTATAATCTCTTCTTCTCCTGTTTGGTCAAGATAGTCTCTTTGACGGACCATTTCAGCAGGAAATTCGAATTTTTATCGAGGAGCTCCATTTCTGATTGGTTGTTAAGTCCAAATCTCTAATCCGGCTTACGTAGATCTACATAGTTGGACAACAGATTTCTGACGCTATGGATTCGAGAATTCGAAGAGGTTGATTTCCCAAATTTGCAGATTTGGGGTAAGGGTGGGTGGAAAAGAAAAAGAATGTGGAATGTGTTTTTAATTTTAATTATTTGATTTTGATTATTTTATTATTAAAAAATTATAAAATTATCGTTTTAACCTTTCAAAATCAATCAACATTATTGTCCAAGTAGATAATTTGGTCAACTAACGAAAATGTAAAATTACAATTTTAACATTTTAAAATCAGTCAACATTATTGTCGAAATCAATTATTTGATCAACTAACAGTCAAATTAATAGAAACCATCCAGTTGAACTTCAATTGTGGACATTTTGAAATGTTTGATACTGTTGGTGGCAAAAATGAAAGGTTTGGTATCATGGGTGGCATAAATTAAAGGTTTGGGTAAGATCTGCTACTAAATAAAAGGTTTAGCACTGCTGTTGCAATTATCCCTTATTATAATTAAGTGGGTTCATAAACCCATATTTAAAATAGTACATATTCTAGAAAAGTCATGCTCTAGAATAATCCACTTTCTAGAATTGTCTTATATTAAAAAATATTTAGTGAATGTTAGTATATAGTTGGAAGATGCATTTATTTTGGTATGCAGAAGAGTCCATTGAGCAATATGGATAGAGGTCCTCCCTTGTCATTTGTAACAAACCAATTTAGAGATGATACACTACAAGTCCCTTCTCTAGTTTCTTCAACCTCTTAAAGATTATTTTGAGATACTATCCAAGTAAGTCATCTTCCTAACGTAGAACATATAAAGATGACATGAGAACATATTGTAGTACAAACCCGACTTTATCATTAACTTTTTGATTGCTGGTTCAGCCATCAGAATTATCGACGAATAGAATGACATGATTTCTGATGATAATCGTTGCTTGAAGTTGAAAAGAAGATTGAGAGCCATGCTTTAATTGCAGAATGGGTTTGGAATTGTTGAAATTGAAAATGGGAGTAGAAATAAGCACTCAAATGCAGAAGAATCCAATCCATGGGGAGGAAGTGATATCAATAATTATTGAGTAGTTAATCAGCAATAATTCTGGGTTTGGTGTAGAATTAGGAACCTAATTAGCTGTAGTTAACAATCTTTAGATAGGTGGTCGACCAATTCTTTTGTTCATGTCTCCCACTGAGCTGCAATTTGTTCTGTTAATCTTTAACTATTTTTTATGTTGGAAAATAATTTAGGGGTCACCTAAGTTGTGTATCCATTTTGAATGGGCCTTGTAAATTTATACATCACAATTGAGGTTGTATGTATCCAAGATAAGGCCATGTCTGTGTACAAGTGTGCTTGGATGTTAGATTATAAGCTCAAAACATTATAATAGACATACATTTGACGTTTTGTTCAAGTTTTGTTTGTTATCGTAGAAATTAAGTCCTAAAAGTAGTAGGTAGACAAAGATTTGGAGACTCACCAACATATAATGAATGATTTATGATTACAAATAATTGTAATTGGCTAAGTAGGTATGATATCTAATCCCTTTATCTAATCACTTAAAGTATCAAAAGTTGGGTATGTCTTTATCTAAGATTCGCTTTAAAAACAAGTTAACAATAAGATCTTGTCTTCAATATTGAATTAGAAATTTTATCTTCTTACATAACAAAGAAATTGTGAAAGAACGAGTATAAGAATGATGCAATCTCGATGCAATGAATTAAAAGAAAGTATAAAAAGTTGATCAAAGATTAATATAGTCGGTTACGGTTGTTAAAGATCTAGTTTTTTGAAGTTGATATGGCAATCGAATTCATAAAACTAATTCGAAAGTTAAAGTAATTAAATTTGTTGTTATTAATTAGAGACCAATCAGTATATGTAATTGAGATTATTTCTGAAAATTAAAATCTTATTGTTGACATCCAATGAACCAAAGGAAGTTCTTTTGTACTACAACCATTTCAATGTCCAAACCAAATAAATCACACTATGGCATGTAAGGTAAAATTAAATTGGATAACAATAAGAAGTTTACAAAATAAAATTAAGTTAAAAGTTTATTTCCTATTTAAAGTTTTATACCAAGCATTTCTGCGAATTCTATGTGCCAAGAGTCTCCTTTTTGTGTGCAAACCTGGACTTTATTTTCTCAACTTCCTTGGTACCAACTTGGAATGCTTTTGTCAAAACATTGTCCGGCACCGGTGGTGATGCGGCAAACAATGTGGCGGCGATCGACTGAGCTCCGGGCAGTTGGCTATTGAATGCAGCAATCACGGCAGCTGGAACTTTGCCATTGTTCTTCTGGAAATGGACTAAGCCTTTAGGGAATGTGAAAATTTCACCTTTCTTGATAGACTTGGAAATTAGGACATTGCCTGTGGTTATGAAGCCCACATCCAGTTCACCTTTGAGCACGAACACTATCTCGGTGGCGCGTGGGTGGGTGTGGGGCGGGTTTAGGCCACCCGGTGCATAATCAATGCGCGAAAGGGACACTCCTAGAGTGTTTAGGCCCGGGATTTTCTCGACATTAGCGGCAGTTACAAGTGATCCCGTGGTGGTGTTGGTGGCGCCAGGCTTGGCTAGGCCAGCAAAAAAGAAGTCCTCCGCTGTCACCTTAGACTTGCAAGCGAATCCATTCACTCTTACACCTATTTCACATATTCAACTCGAATTAAAGAGGAAAAGAAAACAAAAATCACATCTAAAACAATTAAAGAGGAAACTCCTTTTTTTTCATAAAAGATACGTCACAATTTTCATAAACAAGCAATGACAAAACTTGATTCATGCACACCGTGCTACCATATTTAACCGTCCCATCTACAATCTTTGTGCACACATTCCAAAGTAATAGGAAAATGCCCCACTTTGTGTATTAATTCGATGAACCTCTATATCATTAAATACGAGAATGGACGCACACGATTATATACTTGTACAGGGGTGTGTGCGCCTTTGAGAGAGAGAGAGAGAAAGAGAGGATGGATACCAGAAGACAGGTCAGCAACACAAATATCTTGAAGTGAATCTGGATCAGCACAAACTCTGGTCAACATCATCACTGTAGCCACCACCATTACTAGCACCACTCCACCATAACCTGCCATTTTCTTCTGGGTAAAGGAGATAGTAGACACAGAATGAGAGGAAAAGAGGGTGTTGGGAGTGGAGGAAGAGGGCTTTGATACAAAGGAAAGACGAAAGTTTGTAGATTATTATAGTGGACTTTGGAGTGTGGCCTGTGGGGGTGAACCGTGTATGGAGAGTACTGGCGTGAGGACGTGGACGGGACCGGCTCCAGTCAATTATATATTTATAGTTATTTATAATTATGAGAAAATGATTAATCTTCAATAATACATATCTATGGATCAATAATTTCGCATATTCTTTGACTTCAACCATATTTTGGCTTCTTGAAAAGCTTTTGCTTGAGGAAAAAGACGAAGAAAGAGTGTAACATGACTTGTATTAGAAGAATAAGCGAAGATCATATGAATCCGTTGACACACAAAAATGAGGCATAATTAAGTGGTTCAGAGAGAAAAGCCCAATTAGGGGATTCGAAGGTTGGGTCCATAGGAAATCATGTAAAAGGTTCAAGACGAAATTATGTAGTGGAAGCTCATCATCGTCCAAGCTTGCGAAAGGCTCAAAGATCTGGGCAAACCCATCAACGCCCAAACTCACAAAACACCCAAGACCTAGGCGAATGTCCCAGACCTGGGCAAATGTAACGAATTGTCGTTGCGATTATCAAGATAGTTATGCGGAATCATATTACTTTCCCCGACCCGAAAATCCTGGTTGCAAGCAATTAACTAATGAGGGTAACGGCAGCAGTTAAATGCGGTAGTTTCTTGACAAGTCATCCATGATGGAGAAAATTGTTGGTTATAGGGGGATAAGGAGTTCCCAAACGGTTTTATCAGGAGAAAACTGTCGGATGAGTATAAAAGAGAAGGAAGAGCAAAGAAGGAATAAGATCAAAAAATCGACTCTCAACAGAGAAATATGTAATTTCAATTCCTTTATTTTTTTGTCAAATTTTCGAATTATTTCGTGTGATTGTACTCCTTGGAGGCGTTTTGCTTCTTTCAACTTGTAATTTTCATAAATAAAGCACTTCTCGTTGGGACTTTGTCTCAAGAGGTTTATTCCTTACACAATCGTCTGAACCTTCTTTTAATTGTTAGCGACTTTTACGCGAAATTTTCGCTGAAGCAAATCCGTGAAAAACGTATACGCACTTGACCAAAAACTGATACTACCTTTTCGTTTCTGACATGCACATATGGTTAAACATAGCCCCACCAAGGTAATTTTTGACAACTCCGGGATATCTGATTTATTGGAAATTGCTCTACGCCCCCTATTTACGACCCCGTGCTTTTCCCTATCGCCTTAAGTTTTTGGTCTTCTGAATATAATACTTTCATTTTTTCACTTAGCCCAATGTCCATTACTCTGAAGGATGTTGGAGCATTAATCAATCTTCAGCCTTTGGGTGAAACCATTTCCCCTGCTATTCTAGTTTCTGCTAATGCCCCGAAATTCGACAAGAAATATACTGACTCTTATTCGGGCATGCAAGAGCTTTATATAAACTCTACCGTTGAACCTACCCATGTTGAGCATGTCGCATTCCTCCAAGTTTGGCTCTGCAGATACGTTCTTTGTGTACCCAGTGTCAAACATTCCATGAGCTATCTGCCTATAGCGCATGAGTTAGCTCGTGGTAGGCATTTAAATCTTTGTTCTTTATTCTTAGCTGCCTTTTATAGAGACATGGGTTTCCTGCAGTCCCAATTGAGGAGTAATGCGTCTCCCACTGGTAGTGGGCCTCTTTGGCTTGCCCAATTGTGGTTGAGGGCTTATTTCCCACAGCTTAGTGCTTCCCCAGTTTTTTCTAGATTGGCCAAACCAAATCAACCCTGTAAATATGTCTAATAGGGATATTTTCTCATTCTTTTATACTTTATATTCAATCTCCAACTTTTTCCATTTCTCTGGTAATTTCATTCCTCCCTATGTGCGACCCCCCTCTACTATAGATGAGGTGAGTGCTTCTTTGCCCGTTTGGGCTCAATATTTAATTGGGAAAGAATTGTTTCATGATATCTTGACGGGGACCAATGCTAAAGCAGGGGTTGAAATATATGCTCCCCAATTTCTTGCCCGCCAACTTGAGTTCGGCCAAACGTGGCATGTTCATCCTTGTTTTTCCAAAAGCCTGACCGACCGTTTTCATACTATTAATAAGTCAGAAGCATAGGCTATCGAAGCTCATAATACTTTGTTAATAAATGGCTTTTCTTTGGCTCCTTTTAACCATACTTTTGTCGTTCACCCTGTTTTTGAACAACTATGGCCATCTGTGAAGTGCCGGTTGTTTGCAACTAATGCTAACCGTGCCTTCCACCTGCTGGAGAGGCCAGGGACTTCTTCTCCTTCTCCCATTCCTTTAGCTATCAGGGGCCTCACCTCCCCTTTAAAATCCTCATCTGGAGAAGCTAAGTGCTTCCAGCCATAAACGGCCAGCTTCAATTCGCCAATTTTGCCCGTTGATGATGATGATGATATTCCTCTCATCATCAGAAGAAGGGTATTTGAGTTCGCTTATTCATGCAAAATCCTTTACATGTTAATTAATCTTCCATATATTAACGTTTTACTTGAATTTCTCAGAAAAGCTCAACTTCAACTTCTTCCTCGAAGACTCTGCTTTCATCGGCTCTTGTTCCATCGCCATCTACCAAAACTTCTTCGTCCAAGTCTCCTGACAAAGGGACTTTTCCTAAAGAGGACCAAGAGTCTTTGATCGTACAGCTAATTGGAGAGATGTCACATTCTCAGGGCGTTGATCCTACACACGTTGAACCGAAAAGTAATACATACTTTGTGGTCTTTTCCCTTACTTGAGTTGTTGGCCTTTAACTCATTTCCACTTGAATCTTGCAGGGATTCCAATGGAACCGCCCGTTGTGGCAGAGCCTGCTCGTTCAAATAAAGGAAAATCTCCTCAAGTGATTGGGTCAGCCAGTGATGTGTCCCAACCTTCCAAAGCTGCCGGCGAGGTAGTCTTTGTTTTATCTTTCATCTTCATTTCGTTTATTGTAATGAAAATGCTAAATGTTTGCATTTTCCTTTATAGGGCACTGATGCCATATTGCGCTCCATTCAGGACTTGTTTACCTTTTGGGAACAGGTAAAGACCTCTCCTGCTTCTTCAGCCAGTTGTCCTTTCGCTTCATTTGCTTCATTCTCGATAAAAAAAATTGAACGTTCTCAAGCAATCAGTACTTGAATATGTTTCCTTCATGGATATGGATGTCAACAAAGCTAGCGCTACTAGCCAAAAAGATAAATTTGAGCTTTTAAGTGCAAAAATGGCTCAAGCAGTTGAGCTTCATTCGCTCAGAATTTCATCTGATTTTCGGCTGACATAGAAGTTAATACACTCAGAGGTAAGCTCTTTGCTAGCCAGGATGTCTAATTAAAAGCCAAGAAGACTCAGAAAAGCGCTGCTAGCCAAAAAGATAAATTTGAGCTTTTAAGTGCAAAAATGGCGCCAGCTTTGCAGCTTCCTTCACTCGGAATTTCATCTAATTTTAGGCTGACATTGAAGATTATCCACTCAAAGATAAGCTCTTTGCTAGCCAGGAATGTCAAATTAAAAGCCAAGAAGACTCGGTATATTCGTGCTATAAATGAAAATGAGTCTTTGCTTCAAGAAATCAAGAAAGCCAAGATCAACCTAAACAACATCTCCTCTGAAGTTATGGTTGAAGACTCTTTGATGATAAACTTAGCTGCAGAGATGAAGGAACTTCAAGTAAAGATGGAGGACTACAAGACTAGGTTAGCTGCTAAGGAGCGTAATGCATCCTAAGAAGTTGAGAGAACTAAGTTTTTAGTTGAGCGTTACGCAAAGCTGGAAGTTAATGAGGAGTTTATGACTGAGCTATCCACTACTTCTTCCGAGCAGAGCGATGAGCAGGAGAAGCTTAGAGAGCAGATGCGCTCTGTTTGGAGTAAATTGTAATTTGGACACTAAAATTTCTTGTAGGATGATTTCGTCTCATACATTGTCCCTTTAATTTTGTCAATAGCAGCCATCATTGGCTAAACTGTAATGGCGATATCATTGGCAACTATAATGGCGGCCCATTTTATTAATGGAATGGCCACTTATTTACTCGTGTGATGGCCTTTGTATGGATTCTAAAACAACATAATTATCATTTTCTTTAATTGCCTATACTCCCAAACTTAATTATTGACCTTGTACCGTATTCGCGCACGTTTCCCTTGTGGAGTCTTTACATGGACTGAAACTTTTGGAGTTCCGAATGTCTTCCATATGATTGGGAACTATGCACTTATATGGCTTTTCGCATTCTGTCCTTTTGCCTTCCAACCCCTATAAAGTTGTGTATTTGTTACATCTTCATCGTCTTTATCCTTATTCTAAAAACCAATCTGTTGCTTGGCATTCAAATGATTAGCTTTCTCCATTTGTCTTGACGTCTTTTTGGTGTGGGAGGTATATGAAATATTTCTTTGATCAATGAAGATATTCTCAGCACCTTTCCAATTCATGATCTCCAGAAGGAAATCTTGAGGATAATTGCTTGCTAAGAGTGCTTCTCTGACCATTTACCTACCGTTGCAGTGATGCATTTAGGAAGGCAGTGTATTTAGGAAAGTGAAGGGCCAATTTTCCTTTCTTTTGTATTTGATAGAAGAATAACGATAGCCTGCTTCCAGCTGTAGCTTGCAAAACATTTGCATCTTTTACCCTTTTATTCTATTTTAATCGTATGGCATATGCCCAGTATCTTGACTTTACTTATGTATGACTTTCCCTTATATTTGCTCATCTTCTCATATGGAAGGAACATATTTCTTTAAATATTTACCATTGATCAACCTTACATGCTTCATGCTATCTATATCTTCTAAATGGTATGCTCCATTGGCAATATACTTTTCACTTTGTATGGTCCTTCCCAATTTGGTGACCATTTACCATACTTTGGATCTTTGCTATCCAAATGGAGTATTGTTTTCCACACGAAATTGCCTAAGCTAAAAGACTTGGCTATAACCTTTTTGTTATAGAATTAGCCATTTTTCATTTTTGAACCTGCAATCTATCTAGGACGTTCAACTTTAATTCATCTAATTTCAATAAATTTTGGACTAGTGATTTTGCGTGCTCACCATCGCTTAAATTATTTTGCAAGCCTACTCTGATCGTCTGCACATTAATTTTCATAGGCAACACAGCCTATTATCCATAAGTAAGTTAAAAAGAGGTTACTTTGGTACTTGAACGTGGTGACGTCCTATAAGCCCATAAGGCTTTATTTAAATATTCGTACCAATTTTTGGCATTTTCATTTATCATTTTCCTTATGATATTTTTTAGAATCATATTGGAAGATTCTATTTGTCCATTCGATTAAACGTAATAAGGTGTGGAGTTCACTATCTTAACTTCAAACTCGTTCAAGAATTCCTTCACTTGATCTCCATTTAAAGAAGTTCTGTGATCCGTCATTATAATTTGTGGTATCCCAAATTTATAAATAATGTGGTCACGAATAAATTTTATACTATTGTTTTGAGAAATTTCTTTTAAAGGCATTGCTTCTAACCATTTAGTAAAGAAATATGTCGTAACTATTATAAATGTATGTTGTTTGGACGATGGAGGATAAATCTTTCCTATCAGATCTATCGTCCAACTCTTAAACGGCCAAGATTAATAATATGTGTCATTTCTCTTGCTAGCGCTCTTTATATTGTATCATGCTTTTGGTATGCTAAACAACATTTTGCGTACTGAACGCACGATTCTCTAATTTTGGGCCAAAAATATCCACTCCTAACAATTAATCATCTCATTCTTTGGCCGACTTGATGAGCTCCACATATTCCTTCATGTACTCCAGCCATGATTGTTTTGGCCTCTTGCAAACTTACACATTTTAATAACACGCTATCTGAGCGTTTCTTGAATAGCTCATCGTCTATCAGTACGTAATTTAATGAGCATAGCCTCATTTTCCTATTACTCTCTTTGTCAGGTTCTTTCAAGAAACCTTTTATTTCTACCATCCAATCTATTGCGTCTCCATTTT
>CAIGRB010009496.1:0-26246 GCA_903798255.1 Fraxinus quadrangulata
TTTTCTATGATGTAGAATTATTATTATTTTGTTTTTATACCTCCAACTGGCAAGTCTTGTCAATTACTTTGAAGGCATCTAAGAAATGATTAGATCTGAAATAAGACTGAAGTTAGATGACTTGATGAAGACTTGTTAAAGTTAGGTGACCTCCAATAAGATTTTTCCATTTGATAAATTTGATAAATCAAAAAGAAAAAGAGAAGTTCGTTTGTTGTAATCTGATGTAATATATACATTTGTTGGTCAGATTACCATACAAGATTAAGAAATTCTATAGGTCAATTCATGTAGTAGTTTCCTTGTTAATAGACTACAAGAAATTCACCATGCACTAATTATATTTCAGTTCAATAATTGCTTATTTTGAAAATAAATAAACGACATCTTGTATGGAAATTGCAGCAACAGTCCATAATCTTTTCAATTTTTATAGACTTTACTATAATTTTTAATTTGTGCCAGCGAAGATCACTAACCTTTTAAAAATATGCAGTTGAGTTCAAACCATCTATTTGATCGTTAGTTGACTAACAAAAGTGGATTTTAACTAATTTTGATTAAATTAGAATGAGTAAAATGGTAACCTTGTTNAAATAGAATAAAACAAAATAAACTAAAAAAGAAAAAGAGAGGAAAAAAATAAGACGTTAGCATCGCCACCCACCCACCAGTTGGCACCACTGTCGGTACAGCCTCCTCATCGCTAGCACAGCCCTACCTCCCCCCTCTCCATCACCACATCAACCATCAAATACAACACCTAAACCTAAGCACAACCACCATAGAATCCGCACACCAAAATCACCAAAAAATGGTCATCGCCTAACCACCATCTCGGCACCTATTTATACCACCATAATTGTTTTTTCCTATCTCACCACCAGACACCAACACTATAGAAACTCATGAAAAGAGATCAATTTTTACAAAAAAAAAATGGTAGTCTAAAGTGAAGAAGAAAATGAGAGATAAAAAGTGCATCGATTGTTTGTCCCAAATTTGTTGAAATACCATTATCAGATTGGACGCTAGATTGTGGGAGTCGACTTTGATAGTCCGCGACGGTGGGTGTGATCGGAGGAGGAGTTGTCGGTAGTTTTTTAGTTCGTAAGTTAGTGGTTTTGGGTGGTTATTTTGGCAAAATCTGGTGGAGTTTTGGATCATGGTTGAGTGGAATGTGTAAAGGGGAATGAGGGCTTTCTGATGATGTGTGGGTTTGACAATTTGGGCAATGGTGTTGGCGATGTGAATGCTGTGTCGATGGTGGAGCAATTTTTGGGATTGGTTTTGGGTTGAGGGTGGGTAAGGGTGTGGGTGAGGAAGACGACAGGGTTTTGGTTTTTTAATTTTTAATTTAATTTTATTTTATTTAAATATAATTTTACTAATTTAACCTTTTAAAATTCGATTAATTTTTTGACTATTGGTCAACTAACGGTCAAATTAATGGTTTCCATCAATTTGGATTCCAATGGCATATTTTTGAAAGGTTAGGGACTTTCGTTGGCGCAAAATTGAATGTTATGGTAAAATCTACAAAGATTGGAAATGTTAAAGACTGCTACTGCAATTTTTCCTATCTTTTATGTCGAATCACTTCGTATACTATTCTCCACTTAAAGTTGCAACTTTTCTTAAGCGAGAGTTGCCCAGCGTGTATCCATGATTGCAAGTTGCAACCATAAATAGTTCTTCAAGGCCTGCTACTTAGTTAATATGTCGATTCAATGAAATGAGACTATCGCTCAAAACACTTTTACATACTCCTATCTTCTTCGTTCTCGACTCAAGTATAAGAGGCTCTTTGCCGAATCACAACTACTCTACCTGCCAAGCGTTCCACTTCTCACGATATATCTACTGCGTCTGCTTGAACTAGTTATTCAGACGACGTTTCAGCGCGCCCGGAAAATCAATGAGCTTAAATTCACCCCCTAATCTTTTTCAGTGTAAGATCTATAATTTTTATTCCTGTTATCAACTAAAATTCCATAGGAACATCGTAACAGGTGGATTTTTATGAAATTCCATTCGGAAATATAATTGCCGCATTTGCTGTATTTCATGCTCAAATCACTAGTATAACTCGCAATTTTGCACATCTATTCCACTTTCAATACACAATTCCTAAACAGTGTAATTGTCAGCACTGCTACAAAGTTACAATGTCTGAATAACTAACAATATCTTCATTAGTTTTGTAAAATTACTTTACTTTTTACACTTTTCCTATTGATTCACATATTTTAATACCTCAACATCATTGTCTTCAATGTAACAAACCATCGTACGATCCAGAGTGGACTTGTAGGTGCCATCTTCATACCTTAGTTCTGTAGCCAAATCCATCCCACACCCTCTCACCCAAATGTGAGCACCCGGCTCCAGGGTGCAAGACAGCACCTTCTCGTCATCTATTCCTCTCAATCCACCGATTTGCTTTACCACAAAGTCATCCATAATGCAATAAGTATCCCTCAGTGCACGTTGTGCCACCACCTTAAGGTCACCAATGGTAATCCCAGGTGGGATCATTACTGTCACCCCAGGCGATAATGGCCTAGTCAGCTCGGTCTCCAACTCGTGAAAACTAGGCAAAACCTTGCAGGCCAATGTCATTAACTGGTTGATAAATTGTCCTTCAATTTTCCACACTTTCACAAATTGCTTGCTGTCCAACACAAACTGAGTTGCCAAACCAACTAAGTTCGATTCAGAATAGCCCAACAGCACATTCTTATACAGAAATAGCATATCCTCATTTAAATACAAGCCCACTTCGTTATCCAGGGTAGGTGATATTATTTCAGATTTTTCCATGTTGCCTTGTTTAGTAACACTTTCAAGAGAGTATTCGATCCTATTCGTAGTTGGATTTTTTGACCGGTAAACAATTTGATTCCCAAGAATAGCATTATCTAATGATTTCAGCACATAATCAATCAATCCAGTGTCGCGGATGCATTCCCTAGCCCTGTCTCGTAATTCTTGCCGCGCCATAGAATCTATACCTCTATTTTCCTTCAAAATATTCACCACAAATTTTGCTGCTTGTTCCAGTTTATTTCTTGAATATCTGCAACCAGAATCCATTCTTGAAATTGGCCACTTCAATCCTTCTCCTTCTTTAACAACATCATAGATAGTAAATTCCACTAATCGAGTCAGTGGATTTATTGTTCGTTGAATAATTTGATTATTCACTGCAAACGATTTGATAGATTTGAGCACAAAATCAATTAAACCTGTGTCCCCAATAGATTTTCTTGCCTCTTCCCTTAGCTCGTGCCTAGACATACCACATTTTCTATTAAGATTATTAGCTTTATGCTCATTCAAGAGCTTTATAATTACAACTAGCACATGCTCAAGTCTCCTAGAAGCCCATCTGCAATCACCTTTTGCCAATAAATTCACAAATGTTCTGAAACTGATTGGACTACCCTCTGTTTTCGACTCATATCCACAAGGATTAGCAAAAACGTATTGTAACAAATCACTGAAAGTAATCAATGGCTTTTCACTCAATTCTCTGTACTTGTCAATTATTTGTTTGATTTCCATTCCTTTTCCATCATTCTTGAAATCATTAATGATTTGATTGAGGCCTAATGAACCCAG
Source organism: Fraxinus quadrangulata (assembly GCA_903798255.1). Classification (NCBI taxonomy): domain Eukaryota; kingdom Viridiplantae; phylum Streptophyta; class Magnoliopsida; order Lamiales; family Oleaceae; genus Fraxinus; species Fraxinus quadrangulata. The sequence goes on from CAIGRB010009496.1 coordinate 3,625, forward strand.
TATCTGAATTGCTGTATCATACTTCTGTTCTGTAACCCCAAAACTCCCACTACTAAATTTGTAGCCCCAATTTCCAAACCATGACCTCCCATATGCCACACCATGAATCAATCTCAGCTCCATTTTTCCCTTCTTCAAAATGTCGCAGACAGAAATTTCCCTGGAAATTTTCTTGACATTCAGATTCATAATTTCAAATTCATCTATTAAAACATAATTTTCTAGAACATTGTTCAATATTTTACCTGGCTTTAAGAGTTGTGCAAAGACGATCCCATAAGTCCATGAAATCACTACCATTATGGAAGATCGAATTCTCTTTATACCCATTGATGCATATAAGATGCCCATACCCATTGCAATGAATCAAACCGTATAAATTATGACTCTGAAGCTCAGAGAAATTCCCCTTAACTGGCTTATTCCAATTCTCATTTGCTGGAATTACGAAATGGTACCTCCTCTTTGACACGTAATGGTGTCCCCATCCTATAGCCATAACAACCCAATTCTCTCAGAAAATAAAAATAAAAATCAAGAACATCAAAAGAAACTGAAATTCAAAATCATAAAATCATTCGAATAAACTATACAACCTGATAATTTACAGTGATCGCAGAAGGGATTCACAGTGTGTTCAACGGTTTCTTCAATAGTATAGAGTGGGAAAATGCCATTGTGCTCAGAAACAATCAGAATGCACCATATGGGCATCCCATTAACCGTATAATCTTCAAGTTCCGCAGCATCTTGTAGAAAACATCGAATGCTTTCTCTGAATGATCCACACAGGCTAGAAACTTTTTCAAATTCAAAGAGTTTTGAATAATTTCGCATTTTTCTCTTATTACAGGCTTCAATTATAGTTGAAGCCATTGAAGAACACTATCTGAATCGCTTTTTTTCTTCTCTCTTTCAAATTTGTTTCAATTCTTGAGAGTGAAGCAAGAAAAATGATTTTGTATTGGGGGTTTTGCTTTGGCGCTTCAATTCTAAGGGTAATCTTGAATTTACATTTATGACCCTCGTGGGCGGGAAAGAATTTGGGTAGTTTTGGATTTCTCGAGGGTGTTTTGGTAAACTTATGTAGAACCGTAACGAATTTTTGGGTGATCTGATATTTTGGATTCACGTGGTTAGGGCATTGGCTTCTCTACTGTTATTGCAGAATCAACGCCTCCGGTTTCCTTCAGTTCAACCAAATCATATTGAGCTCCTCCATTGTTGAAAATAACTTAGAAACTTACAGATTTTTAAATTTGTGTACATGTAGTTCACGTAAATTGAACAATGTGCAAAATATGTTTGGAACCCAATCTTTTATATTATTATTTTTGAATTTATGAAATAAATAAATTTGATTTTTTGCTAATAAGTAAATTGGTGAATTTTACTGAAATTTTGTGTGTTGTTCTTGTTAATTCGGCGAGTTCACACTAAGTCAAATGGTTCGCGCATTTGTTAGATTCCATTTGAGTCACGAACTTACCATAGTAGTTAGGGGTAGATTTTGTATGTATAACTTTTCACATGAACACTCGTATTTTTCCTTGAAATACTAATATATTTCCTTCAAATTTTTGTGCAACTATGGTTATAAATGGAAGGACAATGATCTCGTGTAAGAAGCATAAAAAACGTCACTATAAAGTTGTGCTGCAGACGTTTTAACACACCTTCAACATATGAAATTTGGTCTAGAAAAATTAGTGAAAAAATGGTGAGGCACGAAAATTTCTTGGACAATTAATGAAGGTTCTCGTTTAAAGGATTCATTGATAGAAGTTGCATTTTGATATGAAAATAAATGAGGTTTTTATTCCGACTCTTAGACAGTTCATTTAATACTTAAAACTTGTGACGATGGTATCATTCTTTTATACTGTACCATTTTTACAAGGGAAAATTGTATCAACGATTTCTAACTTTTTCAATTTTTGTAGACTTTACCATAATTTTTATTTTATACCAACGAAGGCCACTAATCTTTCAAAAATATGCAATAGATTTCTAAATGGATGGAAGTAATCCATTTGATCATTAGTTGACTTAAAAAATGTAAAAATTGAATAGTGTAATCATTTCGAGAAATGACATTTTAGTTAATCCCATACAAATTAAATTAAAGAAACCATAAAAATTAAAAAAATGAAACCATCTCTCTCTCTCTCTCCACTTTCCTCACCCATCCTCCAAATCCAGAAAATAGAACGTCCACCGTCACCGTAAAAGAATTTGTCGAAGGTCTCGAAGGATTCAGAGCCCCTGAAAAATTCCAGTGTAAATGGAACACAACCCCCAATTATGGCTGCCTCATTCATACCGAACATCTTCTCTTTCTTCACACCCTCGAAACCACCATCTACTCCGCCCAAAGCTCTGACGTTCCACCTCTCTCTCTCCACCACCACCACCACCACCACCACCAATGAAAGTGAATGCAAGCCCCAATAGTCTACTCCCCAATTCAATAATGCAAATGCCGTTGCTTATTCAAGAATAAGTAGGACGAGAAGAATCGAAAATTTCACGAGGCTGCCAATTTTTAGTCAAATTTTCTTTGTTTTTTCTATTTTTGCATTCTTTTTACATGATCATCAGCCCATTTTCAGTCACAGCAAAACCCAATCACGATTTCTCCTATTTTGATTCAATGCTTTCTAAATTAAACAAGCCCTGTTTCGAATCCTATTCTTTATCGAGAAATAAATCCTTGATCCCAAATTTGAATACAGATTGTAGTGTATGTAACAGAGCTTGTTCTCAGGAGAATTTGAAATTTTTGAAGAACCCAGAAGCGGCGGAGTTGACGACGGATGAAGAAGAACAATCATTGGGTACAACTATAATGTATGAATTTTTGTACGTGGGTACTTGGAAAATATTCATGAACGAATATCGAGTTAACAAATATCAGATTTACAACACATATCGAATATGTAACTAACAAACCAAATATGCAGTTTATCGTGTAGATAATAACTTACAAAATAATAACTAAGATATAATATATTAAATAATTTGTTAATCATAACAAACAAAATAAGTTATATAAATTACGATAAAATATAACAAATAATCTAAATAGCAGAGAATAAAAAATCAATTGAACTTTAAAAATCGAGGCATATGAGAGCACAGTTTTCTTAAAATAGATTCGCTCCATCACCGTAGATGGTTGAGATTTAATTTGAGCGTCCGTTTCCTAGGATATAACGGTAAATCAGTAAAGTCCGAAAACTGTAGATTCTACTCCGACGAATTGATTTAGTATCTGAACAATATCACCACCAAGATCTTGACAGACATAGGACAATGTCGCATGCAGACAGAGATTTTTTGTGTGTTTTGGAACTGTAATACTGACATGTATTCTTAATGTCTGGAACAATGGAAAAACGAGGCTTCATATAGACTTAATCCCATTAATAACGAGTTAATATGTTCATTAACTCAATGACAATAACTATTGGAGTTTCAACAATTTCAGACGTTAATGATAATAATCATTGGAGTTTTAGCAGTTTCAGAAATCAAGATTTAGTCATTCAAAGCCAAAAAAATTGGCAAAACGTACGTCCACCTAAGGAGCTAATTTTTGGTCAATTCAATTCGACATTTGTGTACGCAAGTCGCGCCCGCACACAAGTTCAAAGTCAGAAGCCTATTTCGGTCCGTAATTTGCATCCCCTTGCTCACGCACATGGAAAGAACCTTTATGCTACACATAATTACACACTTCCAAAGAGTAGCCATAGTAAAGTGGTTCTTGTTTTCATAAACTTCTTATATGGGATAAACTCAAATTTAATTTTCCCTCCAACATAAAACATATTCCAATAACTCCAATTTCTCATTCACCCAAGCTTCATTTTTGGCAAGTAAATACATGATTTCGATATTCTCGCAGAGAACGACACAAATCAATGTTGATATTTCAAAATAAGCAAATGGATTCCACTCAAAATTTATGCAAAAATCAACCATTCACCTCATTTTTTTCCAACACTTATAAGAGTAATAATCATAACAGGGTTTTGTGAAATAAAGAAGATGACGAGGAAAATGGTGGAGATTCGTTTTGGGGATGGATGAGGGTGTAGGGGTGGGGTGAGTGAGTGAGAGGGGGAGGAAGAAGATGGTCTCTCTCTCTCTGAAATTTAATTTATATGGGATTGGCTAAAATACTCTTATTTGAGATGATCAAAATATTCAATTTTTACATTTTTCAGTTCAAATAACGGTATATTTTTTAAATGTTAAATACTTTCGTTGGCACAAGTTGAAGATTAAGGCAAAATTTGCAAAAATAGAAAATATTAGAGATTGTTGCTGTGATTTATCCTTTTTACAATGTTATATTACATGTTCTATACTAGAGTTAATTTGTTGCCATCAATATATTACTTTTGTATCAAGAAAACATGATATTATGTAGGTCACTAACTAGTTAGGACATGTGGGTGAATTATTATAGTATAAATGATCTGCATAATTAACTAATTTTAAACTGAGGTCGATTAATCAATAGTTTGATAGTTCTTAAAATAGTTAGGACCAATACAAATACACTGTTTAAATATTAATTATTAATTACATAGGTTTTAAACCTTCAAACCATATTTACATTTATGACTTGATTCTATCATGAATGCCATTTAAACCTTAATAAATATTCACGATGTCATAGTATTCCAAAAAATTAGGTTGTTAAATCATAAATGTGTTGTGACCTCTAATAAATGAATTGGTGTCTTGTTCTATTTTGACATGCACCAAACTGATAGTTAGCAACGACTTGATGAAAAGAATTTACAAGAGAATTTCTCAAATAGAATAATGTTATTTATCATTATAATGATGTAATATTGGTAATGTGATAGTGTATGTGGATAATGGGATTGGACAGATCAATTTTTATGAGAGAAAGGAGGAGGAGAGAGAGAAACATGAGAGATAATATGTTGACACATTACTGATGTTCCATCATCATGAAGATAAATATTATTATTCCCTCAAATATGTTATTGTATTACACTCTTGCTAGTCTTCACTTGGTATGATAACTAAGAGTTTCTTGCATAGTTGGAAAAAAGTACAAAACAAAAACAGGGAACACAAACTTATGCAGACACTCGGGTTACACTCGTTATCTAAAAATCTTGTTCCAAGAGAAACAAGTAGAAGAAGTGTGACAAGTTGATTAAAAAAATGTTATGAACATATTATAGCATTACAAAAGTAAAGTAAAATCTTATTGATTATTCGAGTATATTCTAGTTTTGTCACTCAAATGTACTATCCAAAACTTAAAAGATTTAAGAAGTGAAATAACAATTCAAAACCAACAAATAAAAGGACGAAAGTTATATGGATTTACAAAAAATTGGTTTATGAAACAAAATTCTCAAGCTCGAAACTTCGGTCATGACATTTTTGTCTACCATATTCATTGACACATAATTTTATATCTATTTTAAAGTATAAGTGACAGTGAGAGAAAAGTTTATATTTAATTTTAAGCACAAGTGATGGTAAGAGAAAAATTGAACATGTCAATTTAAAATGACCTATCAATGAATCATTGATGGACAGCAAGTTGGACAACCAATTTTAAATCCGAAAAATATAGACCAAACCTGTTTTTTGCCATAACATGTGGGATTATAATGGCCCTACTAGAAAATGGACAAAATGAGAAGCCAGCACCATGCCGACATAGATCTCGATTAATGACAGCCCAACAAAAAAGAATACCAAAAAGGTGAATGAAAAGCACCCAATATAGTTAATAAATGACCCCTATTTTGTCATATGTATTAAGTGCTTAATTAAACAAAAATAGCATGGGCACAAATGAATTTTCAATTATAAATGACACATTATAAACAATAATTGAAATTTAATATAAGATGTGTAGTTAAATTAAAAAAAAAAAAGAGGTGAAATTTTAGTTTTATTTCGACATTTATTTAACGCAACGGAGCTCTAATAGGGATTCCCTTTCTTTTATGCAATAGCCTCTTTCGTCTAAATAATGCATTACCAACCCAGGCTTGAATTACTTCGGAAGAATCATTTTCACTAGAAAGCTCGTCAAATTTGGTGAAAATCTCCTGGCTTTGCTGTTCAATTATTGTATCTGACGACACCTGCAAGCCAAAATTTGAACAGTAAGCGGTTTATAAGCATTTTGGACACGGGAGAATTGTGCTACCCAATATGCTCGCAAGTCGAGAAAATTACTTTGCAGGCAATGGAGCAAAAGCGATTGGGAAAGTCTTGTATGTGCCTCCCACATGCTTCACACGATGCCCCAGCTTTCGGTTTTGAGGATTTTGCAAATCCTTTGAATTGTGGGCGAGGATTCAAATGTACTGCTTTTTCACCATTAATTTTGTACGTCTGCATGTGTGTGTATATAACCGACTTCATTAATTAAATTGTTAATACACAAAATTAACTACTAATCATAACAAGAAAATGGATAAAAGGACCAGTAATCGAGATTATTAATGATGGATTACGAAATCAAATCAGATAGATAATAACCATAAGAAACAGCACTCAATCTAGAGATTAATCTATAATCATCAATTAAATTACCATCAAAACTAATAATAATAGTGAAACTGTTAAATAAATACGAACTTGAATTTGAGAAGAATCGAGATATTTCTGAATATCTTGGAGGCGAACAACATCGTGATATACATATTTGCAGATTTGAAGGCAGCGATGAAGGTTGCAGTGAGTCGAGGAAGTTATACAGTGCTTGCAGAAGCAAAGATTACAATCGATACAGAACATATTCTTCCTCAGCTCTCGATGATCAATACACGAATCGAAGAATTTGCTGTGCAGCAAACTGCTCAACCACTCTGGTTTTCGTTTCTTCAATCCGACCTACCAATCAGAAAAACTCAGAATCTCATTCATAATGAATATTTATAATTAAAATTGAAATTCAAACTCAAACTCAAAATCGTTAATTCCTTGCTAAAAAACACTGGATTGAAACGAGTAAATTCCAATAAGTAAAATGAAATTCACAAAAAAAATCTATTCAAATTAGCTTAATTCCTTCCCTGAAACACAGAACCGAAACGAATAATTTGATACTAACCATGTTTGTAATAGAATTGAAATAGAGAGAATGCAAGAAAAAAAGTGGAGAAATTGAAATAGAAATGGGAAGAGAGATCTTCTAAAATAGTTGAAAGAATAAATCCTACTAAAATGTTCATGCTCGTAATAATGGAAAGTCGTTTACTATTGGTGGAAAAAAGAAGCGACGATGGCCGTTTGATCCACCCACCAGGGTGCATCGGATGGTCGAAATGTGGTTTAATTCCGTAATCTGGGCCGTTCATACAGGAGTCATACGACAGCGTTTAATCTTTTTCCTCAACTTTATTAGCACATAACGGCTTTTTCATTTGTTAGTATATATATGGTGGAAAAAAGCCAATTGAATTTTGAAATCAATTTGGTGTATATTAAAATCTAGAAATTTGTGAACACTAAATCAATCTTGCTATATGAGAATCTTGATCAAATAAAATTTGAAGATATTCAAACATCAGCAATGTTGACAAATTAAAGCGAAATTTGAGTCAAATTGCTTGACATTGGGTGAGTGTTCAATATTTACGGTTTTTGTTGTTTGCTCAAATGTGAATGACTCGTTCTTTTAACTTACAAATTCTTCCTTTGACACATGATTCTTTTTGGTAAAGAAGGATGTCACAGACTAGTAATGTGCTCCAATTTGAGTGGACAATTATTATTATTATTATTATTATCTTTCAGACGCTAGCTTTCAGTGTCCATGTAATTATTTCTTTCGTAGCTTCGAGTTTAGATTTGATGAGAAACTTGTGTGTGTTCCTAGAGAAGACTTCTCTTGAATTCTAATGTGACAATTGAATCGTGGCAATTGACAATCTCTATTCGTCAAATATCTCCCTAGTCGCAATCAATATCGAAGCTAATAAATGAAGAATGGATCAAGGATCAATGGCAAAGCGAAACATATCTTAAATTTAGATAATTAATTTAAAAAAGAACAAAGTTTAGAGACCAAATTTAAATATCCCTATAATTTTAGTGGCAAGTCGAACATCTTACCCTACCATCTCACCTAGTTTCCTCCATTTCAAAACGTCAAGCCTTCACATATAAGATGTTCATGGGTCATCATCCCATTGGGCTCGTGCAACCTCTTAGGTATCACAAGATTTAAGGTATGTTTGAACCATATTAATTTGAAAGAATGTATTTTGGAATAGTAGATTGATGTATAATATGTGGTTGAAAAAAAAAAGTTATTGATGTAATTGAAAATATTATTTTATTGAAAAATGTGTAGTTGAAAATGAGTAAAAGAATGAGAATGAAAATTTTAATGTAATTTAAATAGAGGCTTGGTCGTATTATCATTCGATTTTGTCTCGAGGGTGGTCTTAATATGCTAGTTACAATTTTTTTTTTTATAAGTTGAGGCAAATTGATATTAACATTTGATAATGATGATATTGCTACACTAAGAGCATCTTTACACTTTCTATAAATTGCAGTATACATGACATTCAAATAAAAGGACTTTTAGTCTACCATATACAAAAGATTCTTTAAATATAAGATGTTGTCTATTTTAAAGAGCCAATTATTAAAATTATGTTTCAAGAAATTCTTTAAATTAAAATTTTAAAATTATGATTCTCGAAATTTGAAGAGTCAAACTTGCTCTTTATAATTAAATATATTCAGAGTTTTTCAATTTTCAATGGAGAAAATAATATATTAACCCTCCGTTTAACCCCCAATAAATTGTAATTCATTTTTCTATATCTTTTTATCAACCACACATTCTCCAATAAAGTAATATTACACGTAAACTAAAAAAAAAAAAATCTTTAGAATGGATCAAGGATCAATGGCAAAGCGAAACATATCTTACATTTAGATAATTAATTTAAAAAAGAATAAAGTTTAGCGACCAAATTTAAATATCCCTATAATTTTAGTGGCAGGTCGAACATCTTACCCTACCATCTCACCTAGTTTCCTCCATTTCAAAACGTCAAGCCTTCACATATAAGATGTTCATGGGTTATCATCCCATTGGGCTCGTGCAACCTCTTAGGTATCACAAGATTTAAGGTATGTTTGAACCATATTAATTTGAAAGAATGTATTTTGGAATAGTAGATTGATGTATAATGTGTGGTTAAAAAGGAAGAAAAAATTATTGATGTAATTGAAAAATTATTTTATTGAAGAATGTGTAGTTGAAAATGAGTAGAAGAATGAAAATGAAAATCTTAATGTAATTTAAATAGAGGCTTTGTCGTATTATCATTCGATTTTGTCTCGAGGGTGGTCTTAATATGCTAGTTACAAATTTTTTTTTTTTTTAATAAGTTGAGGCAAATTGATATTAACATTTGATAATGATGATATTGCTACACTAAGAGCACCTTTACACTTTCTATAAATTGCAGTATACATGACATTCAAATAAAAGGACTTTTAGTCTAGCATATACAAAAGATTCTTTAAATAAAAAATGTTGTCTATTTTAAAGAGCCAATTATTAAAATTATGTTTCAAGAAATTCTTTAAATTAAAATTTTAAAATTATGATTCTCTAAATTTGAAGAGTCAAACTTGCTCTTTATAATTAAATATATTCAGAATTTTTCAATTTTCAATGGAGAAAATAATATATTAACCCTTCGTTTAACCCCCATTAAATTGTAATTCATTTTTCTATATCTTTTTATCAACCACACATTCTCCAATAAAGTAATATTATACGTAAACTCAAAAATTTTTTAACCACCAATTCTTCAAAAAATCACTATTCCTCTAATTATAATATGGAATAATAGGGGTTCCGAACGAGAATTAATTTGTTGGAAGCTAATGAAAATTATAAAAGTTAGGAAAAAACTATAAATAATTTTTGTGAATAGCAAAATTAAGTGTTAAATATAAAGAGTCTGTTAAAATACTAAAAAAAATTTCACCCTCTAAATTTATAAACTCTCTAAATTGTAGAATATGCTCTTTAAAAAAAAAAAGGGGCTCCTGAAATGCTCTAAAGCATATCTAAATTTAGATATCAAAACTCAGTCTTTATTTTAAAAAGTTAAAGTATAGAGTCTCTTCTAACTTATTTTTAAGTATTGATTCTTTAAAATAAAGAGCATGTTTTATTTAAAAAATCTCTTGAAAATGCTTTTAAAGAGCCAAACTTATTCTCTATTCTTAATGTAAAATGATTGTATTTAATAGTCATAGATTTCAATACTCTACTTTTTAAATTGTTCAAAATACATTTAAATTGATTAATCATTGATATATAAAAACTTATGTTAAATAAAATTTGAGGAGAAATCAATAAATATTTCTTAGTAAGGCCCTGTTTGACACCCACTTTGGGTGAAAAAAATTTGGAATAGTGATTGATGGAAGATTGTGTGATTAAAAAGTAAGGAGAATTTTTAGGTTTATATGTAATATTATTTTATTGATAAAATGTGTGGTTGAAATGAAAAATGGAAAAAAATGAGTTTTAAACATGGGCTAAAAATAAAATAGAGAATCAAAATAGAGAAAATTATTGAAGATTGCATAAAATTTTTAACTTTTTATATTTAAAAATGTTCTCTATAATGCATAGTATGCTCTTTATAAATAGTCTCTTAAAAATGCTCTTATGCCTGCGAAATTGCACAATTCTCCAAGCCTACCTCCTTCTGTTCAAATCTTTTACCCAATTCTTATAGTTTATTATCCCATGGTTCTTCAAGGGAAAAATGCTCTAACTCTTTCTCCACATTTTCAGCATCCCTTACATAGGGTCAACAGTCAAGATAGATAGTGAATATCACGTGTTGAATTTTTATACTCAATAAATCTCGAGCTATGATAGTTTAGTTGGATTGAATATCATAGACATTGGCCGAAAGTGAAATTGTTACCAACAATTAAGTCCAAATGCTCGACTCCAAAATGAACCATTGGAAGTAGTTTAAAAAATTAACATTACTCATGGCCCATAAATATTTATATATTGGATGACTTTGAATCTTAACATATTTAATCATATTATTGGTCTAACTAAAACCTAACACACTACTATAAATTGGTTACTTTTATCCTAGCCGTTAGTAAAATATTTTAAAGTTGGAATTTTCAGTGGAACATGGGGATTTTTGGATTTGGCAATTAAAGATGAAATGAGATTTTGGTTCAACAAAAAGTTTTAAAAGCAAAAAATGACAAATTTCCTACAAATTTGAAAGAAGTACAGAATGAATAATATGATGAATTTGCTTACATTTCAATTATTTTACATATATCGACATTGTTTTGAGAAATGTTGGAAAACTTGATTTTACAAAAGAACTTTGGAAAAAGTTGAAAAACTTATATTTGCTTAATTCTACTCCTAATAAGTTGTACTTATTCGAAAGATCTTTCAATTTTAAATGAATTTTTCAAAGAATCTTGATAACAATTTTGATATTTTAAACAAACTTATTCAAGATATCGTTAAATGTGATGAGAATGTGCCTGAAACTTATAATGCCATCTTTCTGCTGAATTCTATGTTTGACTTATATAAAGGATAAGAATGCGATTAAGTAAGATATGGAAACTTTAACATCTGAGATTGTCATTAATTCTCTTAAAAGTAAAGAGAATGAAATTAAGGCGGAAAAAAAGGATAAGATGAGTGGTGAATTATATGTGATGAGGAATAAAATGAAATTTAAGCAGGTAAATTTGGGTAGAGCTCAACACTGTAGTGAAATGATGAGGAGTAGAATGAAGTTTAAGCAAATGAGTTTGTGTAGAGCTCAAGACAATAATGATTTGAGTAGTGACTCGAGTGATGATGGTGGTAAAGTGGCGTTACAGCTGTGGTAAGTCTGAACACTTTGTGAGGGATTGTTCCAAAAAGAAGGATAAATAGAAGGATAAGATGAGATGTGAGGTGAATGTAGCTATAGGGTCAAGTGATGACCCAGTGAATTTTATTGAGAGTAAACATAATTACTGCATGTGCATCTAGGGGCAGACCCGGGGGTAGGGGGGTCACGTGAGCCCCAACTTTTAAGATTTTTTTATAAAGTCATGTTTGGTATGGATTGAAATCTAAATTTTAATTTAAATCTAAGTTGCCAATTAATTTTAATAACATATTTCATGGAGTCCATAACTGTTTAACTTTTATCAAAATTTATTAAAAATTTGATTTTAATCTCCACCAAATAGTGGCAAAATCACAATAAGAATTTCGATAACATGTTAATTTAAAAAAAATTTCGACAATCGTACGTTAATCGAATCTACAAATTATTTATGTCATCTCATAGCTTATTTTGAGAACTACATTATGAGTATATCGAATAGTCCAAACAGATATCATAAATAGTTAAAAATACGTTAAACGTAAGATTTAAAAAAAGACGTCTAACTCGCATTTTTTATAAAATCAATTATTTTATTAACATTTATTATTTTTGCGATACAAAATTTTCAATGTAATTTTTATCATTTTATTAGGAAATTTTATATGGAGTATGATATCAAATTTTTTTGAAATTTTACATCCGAAAAAGTTATATCCCAAACAAATTTTCGGAGCAAAATTACATGGAGTATGATTTTTTTGGACGTAAATTTTCGATTATAAAATTTCTCTCAACTTCTTTGTAAGTTTGATTGTGCTCCCCTAATTTTAAACTTCTGCGTCTGTCCCTGTGTGCATCTGTATGTAATCATTTCTACATGTGTGTGATTACTTAATTTATGTTGTATGGTTATATGTTGTATTTCAATGTGTTTGATATGTACATTTGCATGAATTTGATAGCAATATGATTACTTGGTGTAATGTGTTTTGCATATATAGTGGGCTGTGATACATTGGCGGTAAGTGTGTTTAGTATCTTTTGATAAGGTGGAATAGAGATGCCTAGGGGTATATTGGTGATTTGTACCAGAGATGTGGAGTGTGACATTTGGATCACTGGTGGAGAGGTGATTAAATGTTGAAATCCTTTATCTGTGAAGATCGTGTACATATAGAGTATGAGATAGACACTTTTATCACTTCTATTGGATGAAGACTCATTATTCACTTGGTTTGGTAGAATTGATGTGGTGATAGAGGATTATTCAGTAGACTTAGAATCTATTGTGGTTTACTAGTTAGACATGAATTGAATGATCAGTCTAGTAAGCATGATAGGAGATGCGATGAGATATGTGTTCTTGAGGTGTGAGTAAGACATAATGGAATATGATAAGTGTGGTAAGATCTTTTTGTGGGGTCATCTATGCATTTGTTGCATATATTTTTTGACCGTTTGATTGATTAACATAGTGTTAATTTGTTATTTTGTGTCAACGTGTTTTGAAAAGATCTATGAGTTATCCTATGTTATATTTTTATCACATGATTATGTACTCTCAATTGTTTAATGTGATTATCTGCTTTTATTTGGGGTATTTATTTGACATTAACCCTGATAAGTACATATAGCATGTATGGTATGACATGTGTTTCGGATCCAAAATATGATGTGAGGTTTGTGATTCCAATTTTATTGGTTACCTTAATTATGCAAGCATTAACTTTGTGTTTTGATTGCTTGCAGGTTGATTAGGTATCAAGGTGAAGATTTGTTAAGTTTTGGTACTCAATGAATTTTGGGATATGATGTAAATGTTGGATTGAATATCATAGACATTGGTCGATGAGTGAAATTGTTACCAACAACTAAGTTCAAAGGCTAGACCCGAAAACAATATGAACGTTGAAAGTAGTTTAAGAACTTAATATTACTTATGACATATAAATATTTATCTATTGGATGGCTTTAAATCTTGACACGTTTAACCCTATTATTAGTCTAACTAAAGCCTAACATACTCCTACGAATTGGTTGCCTTTACCCTAGCTGTTAATGTATGATTTGTGTTTGAGAAAGAGAGAAAAATGTGAACCATTAGAGAACAAAAACATGTCGCCTTTGTGTTCCAAAATCGGTGATTAACTTTGTGTTATTGGTCTCCTCTTGTGCATTTTTAATTGCTTTTCTTCTCGCATTTGTAGCCTACAAATCAACACTATAATCTTGCCCTTTGTGGATGAGATCGAGAAGCAACCGAGGTAAATATTGATCGTGGATTGGAGCCGTTTAAATTGACTATTTGGTAAAGAAAAATAACTTATAATGGAGCCTGAAAAATACTACTTTGAAGATCCTTGAAGTGAGCTTTCACAACATAACGCACAAAGTACTTCAAAGAGTACATAACAAAAGTAACAATCTAAGAAAAATCTATAGCAACAAATTATATATATTTTTTATAAAGGAAACATATAACCAATATTTAATTTGAAGAGCAATGCATCAAGAGTTTGCAGCTTTAGATGCTCATTACTGATCCTACATTCTCGAAGTTCTTTCTTTAGCTCATCATTGCCTGCTTCAAATAAAGAAATTTTGTGCTTAAGCATCTATATACCAAAAATTTGATGTAAATATATTAAAATATCATATAATGATTGAAAGAGATTAGATTTATTGAGGAATATTCGCGAGCTTGTTCAATTTGTTGTAAGTAAGCGTAGGCTTAGTGACGATCAATATACCTGAATTTCTTTAATTTATTTTAGACAAATAAAGAAAATACTACTTGTTAAATCCATTAAGCGAATAAGTTTTAAAATAAATTTCACGTCTAGTCAAAAGTTAAATATTAATAAAATAATCTTTCTTTCTTTCAAAATTAGTAAGAAAATGGTAAAACTCAAACATGTATAAATAAAAAATTCAATAGAAGTAAATTTGATCAAGAGGATAAAACTATTTTTTTAGAAGGATTTGACAGAAAGTTTGACATAATTGCAAGTGATAGTATGATTGAAGGGAAAAGTTAACTGTGTTTTAAATTGTTCAATGATAGAATGTCCTGTAACATTATGTCAAGCTTTTTGTCAATCTTGATATTCACGTGGTATGCTTTTTTGACCAAACATGCATCGGATTTTATTGGCATCTATAACCTCGAACATTACTTGAACAAATATTTACATGCCAAAAGCAATATTATAGCATGTTTGGGAAGACATATTTTTAAAAATAAGCAATAAATATATAACTTATTTTTAATGTGAACCCACTTACATTTAAAATAAGCCACACATTTGAAGATTATCTTTAAGATAAGCATCACAAACATGTTCATGGTAGAATGAGATATTATAATGTTTCGCTCTATGTATGAGACCCCAAATTTTATAATAGTGGTTTTTTAGAGAATGTATAGTTAAAAAGTTGAAAAAAATTTGGATTTATGTTCAAAATTATTTTATTGAAAGAAAGTGTAATTGAAAAGAAATTCGAAGAAAAATGAGAGCTAGATCTTCCAACTGAGGCAGAGATACTTTCCCGTCAATTAATTTTACTTCTATAACTAAGAATTTCTTGCATAGATGGAAAAAAGGTACAAAACAAACCAATGTAACACCCAAAAACAGTTTTACTCATTAATTATCCAGAAATCTTGTTCATAAGCCACTCTAGTTTCAGTCCTTGGGAAAGTAGTTCCATCTCTTCCGGGTTGTCGAGGATATCCTTACTGCAGATTCGTTCACAGCGCTTATTCCCCTAAGAGCAGGCTCACGAGAAACATGTAGAAGAAGCGCAACAAAAATTTAGAATACTACTCCGACTTTTCTATGAAGGTTGGCGAAATAAAAGAATGTTTGGCCACAATTTTAGAATTAATGCAGGATTAGTAAGGTAACTAACTACGTGAACGTTAGGGTCCTCATGTCACTCCTGTAGAGTGAATGTTGGTTCGGTGAAATGGTGGGTCTTGCTGCGTTGATAACAAACATTTGAGCCTTGGAGGCACTCTCCCTTCCCTTGTGCATCCGTCTGCACATGTTGAGTATCCCCATTCTATAGTATGCACACTGCATATAAGACCTCCTACGTATGGGTGCACTCTATGAGCCTAAATATTCGCTCTAGGTCATAAATTCATTCCCCAGTTATCAATGGATCAACTTGCCTTTGAGCATCAGCTTAGAAACTGTTTGATGATTGAAACCGTTCCTCACCTTTCTGGACAGAATTGTGGGTGGTTGCGTGTGGTGTCCCACTTAGAGCATTACTGCAAGCAGTTCTTGTACGAATGAGGTGGCATTTGCCCTCATCTTGGTTGTTTGTGTTCATGTTTCTTGTGCTAGGTACTACTGCCTTGAAAGAGAGTCAATTTTTCTAGGAAAAGTTCAATAACTACTTATTGCAATACACTCCAAAATACTAATAGCTTAAGAAAATCACAAAGTTGTGGAAGGATACATTTGTTAAGCTGTTGAAACTAATAGCATAATAAATCTTTAGTATTTTACAAACAACATAACTCACAGATTATTCACTCATCTGACAAATAGAAAATGGTAGGCTCCTTAGGCTCAGTGATCTCAACAGTCCCCTCTAGCATCTTAGCCACTTTCCCCATGGATGGCCTCATGTCTGGTCTATCTTGAAGGCACCACATTGCAGTCTTCACCATCCTATTTATCATATCAAAATGCTCTCTGCTGTCGTAATTGTGCTTGATCCGATGGTCCAATATGTCTTCCACATTCATCTCCTTGAACACTTTATCAAAAGCCCACCTTGGGAAGAACCATTGATGACTCTCCACCTTTGGATCTAGTTGTACAAAATTCCTTGAACCACTAACAATTTCCAGGAGAACCAATCCGAAACTGTAAACATCGGCTTTTGACGTGATAGGGTCTGGCCGTGTCCATTCTGGTGCCATGTACCCTGGGGTTCCACGCATTCGTGACACGCTCATCATGTCTTCTTTCTTCTTCAATTTGGCCAGTCCGAAATCTGATACCTTTGGGCAAAAATCATCCCCTAAGAGAATGTTTTCGGGCTTGATGTCACAATGTAGAACCCATTCCAGACACTCTTCGTGCAAATAGGCTATTGCCCTTGCCACTCCCAATGCGATTCTATACCGGATATTCCAATCCAATATTGGCTTCTTCTCTGAACCAACAATTTCAACTGTTTCTTCCTCCGTTTCAGATGATTCCACCACCTCAACAGTTTGAAATAAAAACTCATCTAGCGAACCATTTGGCACGTACTCATATACTAGTATCCTACTACCCTTCTCAGCACAAAATCCCCATAGCCTGACCAAATTAAGGTGGTGCATCCGGGCAATAATTGTGACCTCAGCCCAAAAATCAGCATCGCCTCCAGTAATATTCTTCAGGCTCTTCACTGCCACCACACGTCCATCACTTAACTCTCCCCTGTAAACCACACCAAAACCACCCTTCCCAATGGGATTTGTAAAACCTTTGGTTGCAACTTTAAGCTCAGCATAGCTGAACCTTTTTGGTCCACCAGAAGGCATAACTTCAAGGCCAAAGGTCCTGGCCATATCCCTATACTTGATGTACTTCTTGAGAAATGTCCAAAAGAAAAACACACCACTAAGAAGCTCAGCTGCAAACAGAGTTGAAATTATGGCAATATTCCTAGTGGTTGTGGTAGACTCTTCTGGGGGTAAAGGGAGGCTTATTCTAACTGGACATGTAGTTTCCATCAAATCAGTCATGCCAGTAAAATTTGATTCATCTTCTTCAGATTTATCAACCCTCAAGTACATGACAGTCTCTGTACTTGGAGACCAATATCCAAAAGACATCTTCTCCAGTAGAGCACAATAATTTGTTCCATCATATTTAAACAAGAAGCCTAAGCATTTCGGATTAGCCAAACATTGTGCTTCACAAGTTGAAAAATTCCTCGTCTTAGTGTCAGTTTGGTTTAACGCTCCAGTAAAATTCACAAAATCTAAACGCAAAAACTTGCTGTTTCCCATTATTGGTTTTTTTGGTTCACATGAATCATTAGGCCCTCTTTTATACCCCGGAGGGCATATACACGACGTAGAAACATCTGTAACATTAAACATACATATAGAGTTTGCACCACACGTACCATGAATTGAACACAGCTGAAACAAAGCTTGCCAGCCAGTAAACCATTCCCCTGAGCTTGGATTATAGCTGTATAGCCTAAGATTTCCATCTTCATCGAGTGTCAATCTTCTCAACTTCCTTTCACCATAATCCGAAGAATAGTATATTTTACTATTTTCTTGCACAATGTTCCCGATATCATCCAACCTAAGAAAATTCTGATTCTCAACACTGGCCCAGTAAGTATCATTTTCCGGCACAAAAACAAGCTGTTTGGTCTCAAACTTGAACTTCCCATTCTTCGTAACAAGTGAAGACCCATTAATAGGCTGGTTTGGAAGAAAAGTATTAGTTGGGATCGAAAAACTAGACCAATTTCCATAAACAAGCATCCCGGAGGCCTGTAGAGTAAGGTTAGATCCATTCGTGCCCGAAACAGGCCACAGGTTTTGCCCACCGGTAGAATTGATCAAGCGCAATTCGCCAGAGCGCGTAATGATCAAAGAACTCGAGCTGCCCACCGGAGACTTATCATTCGCCGACCAGACGACGGTGGTATTTCCCGATATGTTATGGTACCAAACAGAAAAGGTGTAGAGATTTGGTCCATTTGGAGAAGTAGGTAGTTTGAAAAAACCAGCAGCAAAAGTGGAGTTGGTGGAGAGGAGAATTCTGTTTTGTGATGGAGTCCATGGGGAGATGGAGATTGAAAATGAAGAAATACTTTGCTGCTGTTGGGATGTTGAAAACTTGAGATTTGAGATGAAGAAGATGAAGAACAAAACGAGATTGAAATTGAAAGACATGATCGATCATGTGCAAGGAATTCGATTGTAGTGTGAAGATTGAAGGTGTTTCTTTGATTCAAGCCGGCTTTTGAAGGCTATTCGTGCGTTGACGCAAGACCGTTGACCATGAAGCCGTGCCCACTGCGTCTGTTATTAATTTTTAATTGGATGTCGTCATAATTTAATAGGGTGTGGGGCCTACACAAGTGGCATTATCCTATGCAAACATTTTAACATCTTGACTTTACATGCCCAATAAACAAAGGAATCCAAGCCAACTTTTATTGACTTAATTTCACTAATAATCATTGAACTTCAAGAAAATTTTAATATTAGTAATTAAAGAATTTTAGTGTCCAAAATAGTCACCAAAGTATTTTTTTTTAAATCTTATTTATAATTAAAAAGAAAACTTATTTAGACAATAAAATGAAGATTAACTTTAAAATAAGTAACTTATTCATTGACCAATTAAAAATGTATTAAATTTAATTTTTACTTAATTATTGATTTATAAATTTACTTGTATATAAAATTTTAAACTTAGCCAAGCATGCCCTCAGGGTTTGTTTTGAAAAGTTAAAATGTGTTGTTGAGACCCAAAAGCAATTTTCGGACCCGTTTGGTTGATACTATAAAATTGCTTCTTCAGTTAAAAGAAATTTTAGAGACAACTTTCTCTAAAAGCTTATGGAATAATAATTTTTTCGAAAATTAATTTTCAAATAAAAATTAAGATAACTTCCTCCAAAAAGCAAAACAGAAGTAAAAATCATATCAAACGGACTATAAAACTTGCCATGACCAGTTCTCGAACCATTTTTACTTTGTACTCAAAATCATGAAAAAGTATAATGCACCCTGAAATTAACAAAGTTTGGATAAATGACTCCACAACTTTATTGCATTAGTCCAAGCAAATCATGGAAAATTTGCAGAAATTAACTTAATTCAAAGGACAATTCAATCAGATGACCATCGAGTCATTTTCCGTCTCTGTCACGTTCGTTCGAGAAGGTGTGGGGTCTGTGGACCAAACAAATGAATGATTTTCCTCAAATGCACGGTAAGTAGAAATGTCATGTCCATTGGAAAAATATTCGTAGTTAGAAACCAATTTTGAGTGAATGAAAAATTAGAGCCAGCATACATGTACATAATAAAAAAAAAAAAAAATCTACAGAAAATACACAAATAGGTGAGGCCAATTTTCTTTTCAACATTTAATTCATATGGCCCACCCCAATGTTAGTATCTATTCATTTTCTGTCAGATTTTTTCTGAAAAATTAAGATCGACTGTGAATCACTAAATTATTAGAGATAAGAATATAATGGAATATTTTAGAATATGCTATGACTAAAAAAAATCATGTCTTTTTTATTATCTTCTTTACGTCTTTTCAGATAGAAACATAGTTCAACGCCCATATCTTCTCCACAATCAAGGCACATCTTTTAAACACTAGTTCTTGCCCGTGCAAATTATTTTGAAGATGATATTAATGAGTTAAATTATTGTGAATTACATTTTAAATGTTAGATATGAATAATTTAAATCATTCAAGTTGTAGCATTATATTCAACTGTTTGCTAATAGTAAAAGATGACTGCTATAATTAATTTTACCAATTTAATTTCAATTATGCTCTACTTTCACTACTAGTAAATTTCAATTCAAGTAATTTTTTCGTGAAACTATTCTATAAGAAGCAAGAGAAAAAATAAAACGCATGCCAAATGGGTTCTGACAAATACCTTGTAACTTGTAAGTGGTTGATCCTGGTTCAATATAGTTTGGTGACCTAATCATGGGAGAGCTCATGATTGAACACCCGATGAATGCCGACTTTAATTGCAACGGGTAAAATGCTTAAGTTATGATCCATACAAAAGAAGTAAGTAAAACGCTTAAGTCAGCATTAAATTATTTATCATCAAACAATATTTCTCATAATACAAAATTTTACTTGAATGTAATTAAAACAACACTACAAACAATATTTCAGTTTTGAAATACAAAAATTTACATGTGAATGAAGACTACAAACATCCTAACAAGAATTCATCGAGGAAAAAATTTCATCCATATAACGGAAGACAGATTAGTGAAGTACAAGAAAACGGTAAAAATCAATACAACAAATAGAAATTATGAAAACAAATTATATTCCAATAATAATAAATTTTACCTTTTAAGCAATTGGTAGATTTTGCAGCTCAAAATAAAAATGAAGAAGAATAAACACATGAGTGAATTTGCAAAAACACTCTGTGAAAGAGAGTGAAAAATATGAAAGACGATTTTTATGGAAACACATATACAAACGAATGGAAGAGATATTTATAGATATTTATGGAAACTTATGGAATGAATTAACATATGTTAAATCTAAATAATGTCAACAAAGATGACTGGGGGAGGAAAAAAGAATGATTGCAAAAAACTCCCTACGTGTACACGTATTAATGGTCGATGTCCAAAAAACTCTCATAAAACTTCAAGGGCAAGAAATATAGGCAAGAAATATGAGAACACAATTGTATTGAAAACATAAATGCATGGTTTCCATAGAATACGTTCGTGATAGGGTTCAATAGTGTCCACGTATTAATGGTCGATATCCAAAAACCTCTCATAAAACTTCAGGCGCAAGAAATATGAAAAGTTAATTGCATTGAAAACATAAATGCATAGTTTCTATACAATACGTCATTCCTAAGTGATAAGGTTGAACAGTAAACAATTGAGGCTGGTAGAAGATATTTTTATTTCGGTATAAAACTTTATTCCAAGTCATAAAACTTTATTTCCATGATTGAATAATCAACATTTGAGGTTTGGATTCTAGTGCTACAGTAATATGTGAGCAATATTTTGAAATGAACAGTGAATACCAAACTCTTTCTTTTAAGAGGGTAGTGATTATGAATAACAAGGTTTTAAAAAGCATAAGACGGATAAGATGAAGAGATTGAGCTTCAAACCTTACGAGATTAAGCGTTTTGAGACGAGTAATCCAAGTGTCGTCGTATTTTAAATATTATTTTAGTTATTATAGACCAATAAATAAATAACGCATAACTTGAAAATTTATAGAAACTTAATATAATTCTGAAAATCATGAACACTGAAATTATTTAATAACAATTTTCTACAGTTAGATTATATAGAAGATGAACAAGGATGAATGTTGTTTTGATATTTTTTTCTCTTATTGCACTTTAAAGAATTTTCTTCTCTTTAATCCGTTCTTTTCCCGTCTCGAACTTTGAATTTTCTCCTAAATTTTTTTCTTTCGGACTTGTGAATCTAGGCGTTGCCTAGTCGCAAAGCAAGGACAAAGCACTTTACTTTGACAATAAATGTAAATTAAGTGATCAACTGCTAAGTAGACCGCTTAATGAGTTGCTCTTTATTAATTTTTTCCCCTTTTTCTAAAACCTTTGTATTTGACTTTAATTTATAATTTTTTAAGGAGACTTTTATTTGACTTTATTCTCAAGATTTTAAATGATTTTATCTGCACAAAAGTTAAAAATGATTTTATCCGATAAAAATTTAGATCAGATTTAAATTACGGTACTATCTATATAATTTAATTATGATTTTCAAGCGTTTAGCTTTTGCATTTTGGAAACATGAAAATTTTATAATTGAATACTTGTAGAAATTATTAAGTAAATATAAAATTTATTAATTTTAGATATTTGGTATGTATTATTTTAATTATTAAATAATTTTTAGAATAATTAAAAAATAATAATAATAAGTAACCTTTT